>BQNB010031950.1:0-49088 GCA_026074375.1 Tanacetum coccineum | reverse complement strand
TTTTATGAAAATATTTTCAGAACTATTTTATTATTTGTCGCGTAATATATTTTTATATTCTAAGTCGCGACTTTATTTTTAGGTTTCTTTAGAGTTTTACTCGGATTCCTGACGCTTTAATTCTCGTTGTCTTTTCCCGATCTCTCGATGTTTACATCTCGCTATCTACTATCATATTGCTTAAGGTGAGTTCATAGCCCCACCTTTTCTCTTTTAATGGTTTTTTTAAACTATTTTTGGGGTGAGAATACATGCTTGTTTTACCGAATAACTTATCGGTTACTACTACATAAGCGTTACATGAATGTTTTTACTAAAGCTTTTGCTTATCTACCACATGATTTCTAATACATGTTTGATACATGCTTGTTTTACCGAATAACTTATCGGTTACTACTACATAAGCGTTACATGAATGTTTTTACTAAAGCTTTTGCTTATCTACCACATGATTTCTAATACATGTTTGATACATGCTTGTTTTACCGAATAACTTATCGGTTACTACTACATAAGCGTTACATGAATGTTTTTACTAAAGCTTTTGCTTATCTACCACATGATTTCTAATACATGTTTGATACATGCTTGTTTTATAAACTGGACACAAGAAACTTTATGGTATGCTGGACCCAAATATGAGGTCAATTGCATGAGTAGTTATTGCCAAAGACCCCACATCATGAACTGTTAATTGCCTATAATGGGTGAGCGCTAGTACAAATAAATAGATCTATTGGGTTTGACAGCCCTGTCCGGGGGTATGAATCGAATCCTTTCGAGCACCCAGTCAACGGACAATTTGTATTTAGAAGTTAGGTATAAGGCAATAATACCTAGTTATGGGGCAACATGAATTACATACAAGATATGTGTTAACGTCAAGGCTTCGGTGTCATGAGCTCAATGCAATCAAGATTTATACATTGTATTCGTTGCAATGTATTCTGTTGAATTATACTTTGAAATACTGTCGCTGGCTGATCTTAAACCTTGTGGTCCACTATTGAACATTACTTGATTTATTGAAACATTACTTGGATTTCGATAACAATTCTTCTAAATGTTGTAACGCTATTTTTCTTACAGAAATATTTCTTGAACTATTTCAATACTGCTTTTACTTAAACCTATGAATTCACCAACATTATTGTTGACGTTTTTGCATGTATTTTCTCAGGTTATATCTTGTTAGCAGTTGATGGGAGCATTCGAGACGCGTGGATATCAAAACTATAAGGACTTGGTTTTCTTCACATTCGATAAATGTTTTCTTTAATTATACAAAACGAGTCACGATTGAAATCTTGCAACCTTGTTAAATCATAAATTATTGGGACCTAAATTTACTCTGATTTATTTAAATCGAATGTGACATTTTATCAAACGTCTCTTTTGAGGTCGTTTACTGTAACTTGTACTTTATACTATGAAGTAGCACCCCAATTGGTATTCCGCTGCGTTGTTGTGATTTTGGGGGTGTTACAGATTGCTATCAGAGCACTCGTTATAGCGAACTAGGTCGTTTTTCAAAACCCTAGACTATAACCGTTTTTCGAAAAATTTTAAGAGTCATTCACCATGGTCCGATATCCGCGCGTACTTGCTCCCAAGTAACTTATAAGCTCCCTTTTTGCATACTTATCGATATTATATTAATAATGAATATAAAATGCTTGGTTATTATTGTGCTTTCATACGTCTTATGACGCTCCATACTGTTTTACCTAATATCGGTCAGTTAGATTTGACCATCTCAACTTCGCGTACTTCCTGTTTTCTTATTTTCTCCCTCGAACGTCAATACTAGTATTATATATAGATACTTGTACATATGTGTATAGTACTATGGTACTTCTTAATGAGTTCATTTACTTCGATATATTGTGAGCGATGCGGTTATCTCCGAAACATTTACGCGACCTTGCTTCATTTTTTTTTATGATGTTGAAATTCTGCGTAGTTTGTCAATTTTGCTAGTTATTCAATCATTTGACTTCGAGTTTGAACACTCTCTTTATGCTTTTGAACCGTATACGTTGCTTCGTAATCTATTGTTTTGATATTGTGTTTTTGTGCCGGCGATACTTAAGTAGGATGATTTATAATCATCTTATTGAAATGAATTAGGACGCTTCTTCATTTGAATAAGGAAATTATAAATTACCGAACCATAAGTTTATAAATTCTTACTTACAAGGATTGGGACGCTTCTCTTTGTAAGTGACAAATTATAAATGAGTGGGCTTATGTGTATCCGACATAGCGTGTGTTTGTCCGTATGAATCATTCTTTGGGCTATGAACTTCTTTCGACTCGTGATTTGTTACATGGATTTTTCCAAATGTGTATCGACCGCCGCGAACTTGATAATCTAATAGTAATAAATCATTAACCTCTTTCAAGAATTTACGACTTGTTAAATTCTTCGTTCCAATGGCTTTTCTTCCAGTCATGTATTCCATCCTTCCATTTGAAGATTCTCATTACATTTGATTCGTTCGCTCATATCGATTGCATATATCATATGCTTTGACCTCTGTTCACTCAAATCTTTTCGTTGGAAACCTCGACAATGACCTAGGTATATCCGCACATCAAATCACTAGTAAACCAATGACGAATAAAACAAATTGAGCACCGGGACGGCGCTCTCTTAAGGTGGGAAGACTATAACAACCGTCAATTTTCGGAACATATTTAAATAATAAATCATATTTATTATTACATGTTGTTGTTTATAAAATTTATTTTAAATTATTTGATTCGAAAACGAAAAAGGAAATAATTTAATTCATAGAATTTATCAAAAACGAACCACTAAATCACGTTTTCATTATTCGGGCTCTTAAGCAATTTGATGTAAAACGACATTCCGGACAACTTTTTAGTTTTGACCGAGACCCGAAAACAGTCAGAAGGTGACTGAAATGCCCTCGCAAGATTTAGAAACGAGAAAATAATTAAATTATATTTGATTAACAGTTTTATTAAATAAAATATTTAATAAATTTAGTCATCATTTTATTCGAAAACGTTTGTTGATAACGCGAATATATGGGTTAGAAATTTATTTTTATTTTTATATAAACATGATAAACCCAAATACTTTTTTTTAATTTGTTGCTTTGTTAGTAGAAATCATTTTTATTCTTTTACTCGACTTAATAAAAATCGTCAATTTTAATTATTTGTGCGCCGTGATTTAGATATTTATCCGCTTTAGCGTTTGAGAAATCAACGAATGCCTATTTTAAGACTTGCGAGCTTAATTATTTTAATTTTTAGTATTTTTCATCTATTATTTATGTTTGGCCGAAACTGAGACAAAAATCGTGTTTTTATTAAAAATTGAAATTTAACGAGCTAGATTAGTGTTTGGGCTCGAGATTAACAGATGTATAAACGTTTAACGAAGGTGGGCCGAAGCCCACTCTTTCTCTCTTGTTGCTCGGCAGCCACAACCCAAAACAAACACCCTTAATTTTTTTTATCCAACCCATGACCCAAGCCCAAGTTTACTTTAATAAAAATTGTTATAAAAAGGAAGCCCACTCCTCTTTTTATGTATAAGCCGAGCCAAACACACACACAAAGATCAAAAAAAAAAATTGTTTCCCTCTCCTCTTCTTGTTCTCTGTTCGACACACACACAAAAAAAACACCAAAACCACCATCAAATATCATTAAATCTCTTCTAATCTACTCTCAAATCATTCCTACATAAACCCCCATCATCCTTTTAAAGATCAAACCACATGCAATTGGTTTTTCTCAAGTTTTGATTTTAAAGATTTTGGGGTTTTAGGGTTTTGATCAAATTAACGCATATTGGAGTAACAAGGGTTTGATTTTAGAAGGTTTGGGCATATTAGAAGGTTTGATTTAGTCTTGGTTTGCTCCTTGTGGATTCGGCAGCCCCTACACACCCATCTAAGGGTTGTGTTTGATCTTTTTCTTTCATCCATTTTGTGTTGTAAGTCATCCTTAAAAACCTTAAATTGTTGTTTAATTTTTATGGAAGTGCATGTGTTTGATTTTGATTCTTTGAGTCATGCATGTGCTTGATATGTTTTGGCTATTGTTTAATAATGTACATATGGTATATTGGCTGTAGATGATGTTTCTAGGATATGTTATGGCATTGCAAGTGAATAATTGGTGATTTGGATAAGTTTTGATGGGGTTTCTAGGTAGTTTTATGGACTATTTTTAGATCAGTAGCAAAACGTGGATTTTCCCAATACTTTTTGGCCTAGAGCCTGTGAATAAATTACATGGTTGGATAGATATAGTTATAAGGTTCATGTGGCTAATTGGATGGTTTATCAACTCCTCCGGATGAGGGAGTTATGGCCGTTTTACGATTGCTAGTCAAATCTGGAACATTGTTTGGAAAACGAGTTAAACTCCAAGTTAATGCTCTAAAATGTAGGATAAGAAAACTAATCTCAGTAGTGTACATCTTAATCTAACTTCTCCAAGTGGATTCACTTTAATAGCTATTACGGTTTGGAAAATACAACAAAATTAGTGTTTGGTAGGAAAATTTGGGACTGCTGCAGACCAGCAGTATAAATGGGTTAATTGCAGCAAACTTTTGGCCTAATAAGGTCTGGATTATTTGATGGGGTTGTAGAAATAAGTTCAAGGTACATGTGTCGAATTGGATAGAGCCATATCTCCTCCGGATGAGTGAGATATGACCGATTTACGGAAACTAGTCAGTTCTGAACTACTGTTTGAAAAAGGGATTTAACTCCAGATTTTTGCACTAAAGTGTTGGGTTTTAAAACATGGTTAAACACTAGACATCATAAGCTTTCATCTCTCTTTGGATTCAACTTGATTTCTATTATAGAATAGGATTTATGTCCAAAACCGTAAGCGTTAAAAATTCAGTGAACTTTCTGTTTTGAGTTATGATTAGTAAAAACTCATTTCCCGTAGATTGGTAAATGGTTTGATTAAAAGGCCTAATGTTCTGGAAACTAGACTTAAGTATCTTTCCAGGGGTGAAAGCCCCATCTTTGTATATTTTATAGGTTAAGAGATATGGTCTTGTAAAGTTGACTAAAATTCAGCAACATAGTTTTACGTCTTTTCTTGACAAATAAAAGTGCGGCCACATAGTAATAAGATAAGAATCGCTAAGCGAGAATTAGTAGACACTTAATGTAGTATAAGTCCAGGTTGTATACCAATTTGGGGATAAAAATACTATGGTTAAGTCTTAATGCAATGCCATGCATATCTCGGAAGCATATCTCATGACCATTTGATTTATTTTTACGTATTGGTTTCTTTATCATACTAAGTCGCGTCACGCCTTTTTAGGTGGTGCTTAGGCGTACTTTTCTCTCATCCAAAGATTCATCTACTTCTGATCTCCTTGCTAATACGGTGAGTTCATAGCCCCACCTTTTCTCTTTTAATGATTTTCATAAACTGTTTTCGGGGTGAGAATACATGCTCGTTTTACCAAGTAAACTCATTGATTTCTACTACTTAAGCGTTACATGACTATCTTTACAAAAGTTTTTACTTGCTTACGACATGACTTCTAAAAACATGTGTGATACATGGCTGTTTCTTATGAACTAATTAAAGCTTGATTTGTTTACTACATCATTTGAGATCATTAAATTCCTACATATGAAAACCGTGAGTTTTGAACACATTACTTGTTTTACTTTGGACACAAGTGCTTTCCAAATTGTATGCTATCCAGATTATTGCCTGAATATTATTGCCTAAGTCCTTTCTCTGCTACTTAAGTCCCCTGTTTATCATGAACCGTCAGTTGCTATTGTAGTGAGCGCGAATGTTGTGGATAGATCTATCGGGACTGACAATCCCCGTCTACTTTTCCGGACTTTATGGTTTTTAGATAACCATGTGACGCATTTAACATTTGAGGTATCCTTGGGGTTATAGCAGTATACCCTACTTTTATTGGGGCAAAAATCTTGTTAAGGTGTCGGTGTCATGAGCTTAGTGCAATAATATATACTTAGACTTGGTGAATTTGTTTCTCTTGTCTACATTACTTGTTTTGGACTTCGGAATATGTACTTAGTCCACCATTACTTAAGTCTTGTGGTCCACTTTTAAATACTTCCTGATTTATGGAATCACTACTTGGATTTTGGAAATAATACTTTGAATGTTGAAACGCTACTTTTCTTCTGAAATATTCGTCAATTTTAATTATTTGTGCGCCGTGATTTAGATATTTATCCGCTTTAGCGTTTGAGAAATCAACGAATGCCTATTTTAAGACTTGCGAGCTTAATTATTTTAATTTTTAGTATTTTTCATCTATTATTTATGTTTGGCCGAAACTGAGACAAAAATCATGTTTTTATTAAAAATTGAAATTTAACGAGCTAGATAGTGTTTGGGCTCGATATTAACAGATGTATAAACATTTAACAAAGGTGGGCCGAAACCCACTCTTTCTCTCGTGTTGCTCGGCAGCCACAACCCAAAACAAACACCCTTAAAAAAATTTTATCCAACCCATGACCCAAGCCCAAGTTTACTTTAATAAAAATTGTTATAAAAAGGAAGCCCACTCCTCTTTTTATGTATAAGCCGAGACAAACACACACACAAAGAAAAAAAATTTGTTTCCCTCTCCTCTTCTTGTTCTCTATTCGACACACACACACACAAAAAACACCAAAACCACCATCAACAATCATTAAATCTCTTCTAATATACTCTCAAATCATTCCTACATAAACCCCCATCATCCTTTCAAAGATCAAACCACAAGCAATTGGTTTTTCTCAAGTTTTGATTTTAAAAGATTTTGGGGTTTTAGGGTTTTGATCGAATTAACGCATATTGGAGTAACAAGGGTTTGATTTTAGAAGGTTTGGGTATATTAGAAGGTTTGATTTAGTCTTGGTTTGCTCCTTGTGGATTCGGCAGCCCCTACACACCCATCTAAGGGTTGTGTTCGATCTTTTTCTTTCATCCATTTTGTGTTGTAAGTCATCCTTAAAAACCTTAAATTGTTGTTTAATTTTTATGGAAGTGCATGTGTTTGATTTTGATTCTTTAAGTCATGCATGTGCCTGATATGTTTTGGCTATTGTTTAGTAATGTACATATGGTATATTGGCTGTAGATGATGTTTCTAGGATATGTTATGGCATTACAAGTGAATAATTGGTGATTTGGATAAGTTTTGATGGGGTTTCTAGGTAGTTTTATGGACTGTTTTTAGATCAGTAGCAAAACGTGGATTTTCCCAATACTTTTTGGCCTAGAGCCTGTGAATAAATTACATGGTTGGATAGATATAGTTATAAGGTTCATGTGGCTAATTGGATGGTTTATCAACTCCTCCGAATGAGGGAGTTATGGCCGTTTTACGATTGCTAGTCAAATCTGGAACATCGTTTGGAAAACGAGTTAAACTCCAAGTTAATGCTCTAAAATGTAGGATAAGAAAACTAATCTCCGTAGTATACATCTTAATCTAACTTCTCCAAGTGGATTCACTTTAATAGCTATTACGGTTTGGAAAATACGACATAATTAGTGTTTGGTAGGAAAATTTGGGACTGCTACAGACAAGCAGTATAAATGGGTTAATTGCAGCAAACTTTTTTCCTAATAAGGTCTAGATTATTTTATGGGGTTGTAGAAATAAGTTCAAGGTACATGTGTCGAATTGGATAGAGCCATATCTCCTCCGGATGAGTGAGATATGACTGATTTACGGAAACTAGTCAGTTCTGAATTACTATTTAAAAAAGGGATTTAATTCTAGATTTTTGCACTAATGTGTTGGGTTTTAAAACATGGTTAAACACTAGACATCATAAGCTTTCATCTCTCTTTAGATTCAACTTGATTGCTATTATAGAATAGGATTTATGTCCAAAACCGTAAGCGTTATAAATTTAGCGAACTTTCTGTTTTGAGTTATGATTAGTAAAAACTAATTTCCCGTGGATTGGTAAATGATTTGATTAAAAGGCCTAATTTTCTGAAAACTAGACTTAAGTATCTTTCCAGGGGTGAAAGCCCCATCTTTGTATATTTTATAGGTTAAGAGATATGGTCTTGTAAAGTTGACTAAAATTCAGCAACATAGTTTTACGTCTTTTCTTGACAAATAAAAGTGCGGCCACATAGTAATAAGATAAGAATCGCTAAACGAGAATTAGTAGACACTTAATGTAGTATAAGTGCAGGTTGTATACCAATTTGGGGATAAAAATACTTTGGTTAAGTCTTAATGCAATGCCATGCATATCTCGGAAGCATATCTCATGACCATTTGATTTATTTTTACGTATTGGTTTCTTTATCATACTAAGTCGCGTCACGCCTTTTTAGGTGGTGCTTAGGCGTACTTTTCTCTCATCCAAAGATTCATCTACTTCTGATCTCCTTGCTAATACGGTGAGTTCATAGCCCCACCTTTTCATTTTAATGGTTTTCTTAAACTATTTTTGGGGTGAGAATACATGCTTGTTTTACCGAATAACTTATCGGTTACTACTACATAAGCGTTACATGAATGTTTTTACTAAAGCTTTTGCTTATCTACCACATGATTTCTAATACATGTTTGATACATGCTTGTTTTACCGAATAACTTATCGGTTACTACTACATAAGCGTTACATGAATGTTTTTACTAAAGCTTTTACTTGCCTACCACATGATTTCTAATACATGTTTGATACATGCTTGTTTTATAAACTGGACACAAGAAACTTTATGGTATGCTGGACCCAAATATGAGATCAATTGCATGAGTAGTTATTGCCAAAAGACCCCAACATCATGAACTGTTAATTGCCTATAATGGGTGAGCGCTAGTACAAATAAATAGATCTATTGGGTTTGACAGCCCTGTTCGGGGGTATGAATCGAATCCTTTCGAGCACCCAGTCAACGGACAATTTGTATTTAGAATTTAGGTATAAGGCAATAATACCTACTTCAGGGGCAAACAAGAATGCATATGATATGTGTTAACGTCAAGGCTTCGGTGTCATGAGCTCATTGCAATAGAAACGTGATTAATGACTTGTCCGTACAACAAGTCACTCGATGAACCAAACTTGTGTTCTCTTTTATCTCTTACAAACTCTATGGATTCACTCAATGGTTATTGACACATTACTTGGATTTCGAAAACCATACTTTTGAATGTTGTAACGCTACTCTTCTTACAGAAATATTTCTTGAACTATTTCAATACTGCTTTTACTTAAACCTATGAATTCACCAACATTATTGTTGACGTTTTTGCATGTATTTTCTCAGGTTATTATATTGCTAGCTGAGCATTGGGAGCATTTGAGTCGCGTGGATATCAAAACTTAAAGGACTCGGTTTTCTTCACATTCGATAATCATTTATCTTTAAAATATACATTGAATCATGTTTGAACTCTTTTAACTTGGTGAAAAGGAAATTATTGGGACCTAAATTTACTCTGATTTATTTAAATCGAATGTGACATTTTATCAAACGTCTCTTTTGAGGTCGTTTACTGTAACTTGTACTTTATACTATGAAGTGCCACCCCGAAGTGGTATTCCGCTGCATTGTGATTTTATGGGGGTGTCACATCAAGTGAGGTATTTGGTTGAACAAATGGTGAGTTGTGGCTGTTGGGAGCTCTCGGCAAAGAAAGAAAGAAAAAGGAGTTTGAGTGTGTGTTTTGTGTTGTGTGGTTTCACTAAGGCTTCAAGTGCTGAATTTATAACC
This sequence comes from Tanacetum coccineum, assembly GCA_026074375.1. Lineage (NCBI taxonomy): Eukaryota > Viridiplantae > Streptophyta > Magnoliopsida > Asterales > Asteraceae > Tanacetum > Tanacetum coccineum. Next base: position 39,344 of record BQNB010031950.1, on the reverse strand, counting down.
TTCATGGATCATGAAATATCAGCCATTATTACAAGGAATAGTGTATTGATAAAAAAGAAATGGAATGGGAGGGTTTTAGGGAATTTCTCATGGGTGTGGGGAGGTATGGGCATTCTATGGTGTTATTAGGCTATTATATTTTATAGAATATTGTATGGTTAATGTAAATCTGATCTTGTAATGTAAAAATGTGTTACCAAGGTACTTGTAAATGGTTAAAGAAATGTAATAAGGAAAATAAGTTAAGTGTTTTGCATAATGTGGTATTTGGTAAAATTAAGTTGTATAAACTTGAGTTCATGGTATTTTGTGGGTAAAACTTATCAAGTTATATGTAATATGGGTAAATAAGGTTTACTTGAGTGTTAGATATGACGAGTTGGGTTTACGACAAGTTAAACGAAAATAAAAATGACTATTGGGCGAAACAGGGTGATTAGCGGTTAAATAAACGTACATGGGTGTTTGAAATGTTTAGAGTGTTATTTCATGAGTTTACCAATGATGTAAACTTAATTTAGGGTTTAGGTTATGTATTGGGATCACAAAGACATAAGAAAATGTTTCGTTCACAAATAATGAGTAAAATATGATCGTATCGCTAAAAGGCTCTAAATTACCCTTTTAGACCTAAAATGCAATAATGATGATGTTCGTATCGTATTTATGCTCTCTATAGCTTATAATATTGTATATTACTCGTAGGATAACTTCCTTTTGAGATCAAATGGTAATTTGAAAATTTTACGGTAATAAACTTTACCTTAATGGTTAAAAGTAAGACCTGAATTTTTACGGAGTGTCACAATTTACGCATAGGTTTAGTGTTTATGCCTCAAGAATCTTATGATTCCTGTTATAATTCATTGATGTAACCGTATTATTCTGATCAAATAATATTGGGGCTTGGAATGTTTGGTAAAACCTTTTTGAATAACATTGATGCTATTATTCTGCTGTATGTTATGTTGAATGTTATTATCCTAGATATAGATCTAAACAATCTGAGCTTACAACGATTCTTTAGACTTCACAATTGGTATCAGAGCCAATGGGCTCGTGATATCTAGGATACAAGGTTGTTATTGATGTTGTTTTTTTTGAAGAAAAGTGATACAAATTTTCTGTTTTGAAGAAAGGTCAAAAACAATGCAATAAGGGTTTTGTACAAACCCTAAATCTGATCAAGCAGAAGACACAATGATTCTTGAAAAGTTGTTGTTGATTGCTTCATGATCAGTTCTTGATAAAATAAGAAGCAGCAGATGGACGTTGTTTGTAGACGAATGTTGGTTTCTCAAAAAACCCTAATTCGAGCAATCATAAGTTTGGAGTACATGATGGCGTCAACAACAGTTTTATTCTTTTTTATACTACTTACTACTGCTCGTTATTTGGTTAATGCTGCTGATTAATATTAAATACTGCTTGGAGATTGTTAATACTTCCAAGGACATGCGTTTATACTGCTAAGGTATTTTAATACTGCCAAATTACGAGTTAGTACTGTTGGGCTTGTATTCAAATTTGGTTAGTACTGCTATGGTGTTCGTTCGTACTACTTGATTTGAGGGGAAGTAAGTTTGTATTGTTCTTGAATACTTTGTACTGCTAGTGTTAGCAGTTAAATATTGTTCGTGTATACTTTGTAATGCTGGCATAAAAAGTTTGTACTGCCAGTTACGTCAAATATCAGACAACAAAGCAGGGTGATCTGTTAGATATTGGGTAACACACAGAAGAGGGTTATCGGACAAAACAGAGAATCAAGTTTATTTGATTTTGGTTTTGTTTTTTATTGGAACAGGTTAGTTCCAACACACAGAGGATTGCTTGTTAGTTTGTTCAGAAGGTTCTTGGACAAACAGAAGATGTTTGAATTTTTGGATTTTGGTTTATATATTCTTAACTGATTTTAAAGGCTCGTATTTTTTGGATTAATTGGTTACGAAGAAGGTTGTTTATCGCTTGTTTGAATTTGAAATGGAATTTTTCGAATGCGTGTTCTTATCATATCTTAAAGTGGGTGTTACACTTTAAAGATAACTCGTTCGTGCTTAGAAACGATGTGACGAAGACTTGACGAATCTAGCAAAGGTATGTGATCTAACTTATGGTGCTCAATGCTCACATTTGCTATCACTTTGGTTATGTGTCTTATAGAAGATGATGATTTTGTCAAGAGGTTGCGATCTACTTATACTTTGGTCTTGGTATGAGTTTGAAGCCATGTGGATAGTACAAGATATAAGACACAAGTTTGGGTTATTCTATTTCAGCATCAAGTTCGTTACACTTAGTTTTCTTCATCAGTAATCATTACATAGAGCCTACATAATTGAAGATTCAAGAAATGGTTAACATATGGGTTTCAGGGGAAGCTTATTGTTAAAATGTTTAACCATTTATATGCTACATGAGGTGAAGGTTTTTACTACTGTAAGTCATTATTACTACTGCTGGTTTAAGTTTCTACTTCTCAAGTTCACTTATCTTAAGACGCGTCATGGAGGGTAATTTGAGTTGATTGGAAGGATGGATTAGAAGTGTGATAGTGGTTTGTGGTTTTCAAAATCAAAGTTACATATTTTAGTCGCCTATTTGATTATGACAAAAAGGGGAAGAAGATTTACAAAGAAGATGTGCAACTTACAGATCCTTGGTGGAATTGCATGGATCCTTATTCTTTCATATATATATTAGCTTCAGGGGAAGTTTGTGCTTATCTTGGTTTTGTCATTATCAACTAGGGGAAGATTGTTGGGAATTATATTTGAGTTGATAAGACAAAACATATGAAAGATGAAGGACTTAAAAGCTTTGATAAGACAAAGGTTCAATGTTACAATTGCCACAGGAGATGCTCCAAGAAGGATTGTACAAGTAGAGACTCCTGCAAATGCCTTGGTTGTTCAAGATGGAATAGGTAGTTATGATTGGAGCTATCAAGCTGAAAAAGGAACTACAGACTTTGCTCTAATTGCCCATTTGTCTTCAGGTTCATCCAGTTCATCAAGCTCAAATAATGAGGTACAAAATTGTTCTAACGAATGTTTAGAATCTTAGCAATCTCTTCAAAAACAGTTTGATCAACAACGTAAAGTTCTAAGTAAAGCTAATCTAGAAATAATAGCCTATCAATTAGGCTTAGAATCATTAGAAGCTAGAATTGTTCTTCATCAAAAAAATGAAGCTGTTTATGAGGAAGACATTGCATTTTTGAAATATGATGTTAAGGTAAGAGATAATTCTATAACAGAGCTTAAAAATCAGTTAGCAGAGGCTTTAAGAGAAAAAGATGATTTAAAACTAAAATTAGAAAAGTTTGAAACATCATCTATGAAGCTAACTAAACTGATAAACAGTCAAATAAGTGTTAATAACAAGTCTGGTGTTGGTTTTGACAGTCAAATGAATGAAAATGAATTGCATGATTGTCATCTGAATAAAAGTGAAGTGTTTGAAAGTGCATCTGATAGTAGTGTGAATGAGATTGAAGAGGAAAATAATCAAGTAAATGATAGGTTTAAGAAGGTTGAGGGATATCATGCAGTTCCCCCTCCCTACACTGGGAACTACATGCCCTCAAGACCTGACTTATCCTTTGTTGGATTAGATGATTCTGTCTATAAGACTAATGTGAGTGAAACTATCTCTAGTGTGCCTAGAATTGAATCAACTGCATCTAAGTCTAGTAAGGATAGTTTGGAACAACCTAAAGATGTTAGGCCTAGTGCTCCTATCATTGAAGAGTGGGAGTCTGATAGTGATGATGATTGTGTGATTAGACCTTCATTTGAACAGAATAAACCTAGTTATGCTAAAATCAATTTTGTTAAATCAGATGAAAATACTAGGAAATCTGTTATTGAACAACACACATATAGGCAAGCTGAAAACCTTAGGAAAAGTCAGAGTCCTAGGGTTGATAAAAGAAATTGGAATGGAATAATGACTCAGAAACTAGGGGATGGTTTTGAGTTCAATAAGAAAGCTTGTTTTGTATGTGGAAGTCTTAACCATTTAATCAAGGACTGTAACTTTTATGAGAATAAAATGGTTGGAAAATCTGTGTTGAATAATATGGGAAGGGTTACTGGTCAAAGGGAAGTTAGACCAGTATGGAACAATGCTCAGAGGGTGAACCACCAAAATAAATTTACTCACCCACATCCTAAAAGGAATTTTGTTCCAACAGCAGTTGCAACAAAGTCTGGACTAGTGCCAGTTAATGCTGCTAAGCAAAGCTCTCCAAGAGCAGCAACATCAATTAGTACTGCCAGGCATGTTAATACTGCTGCACTTAAACCAAAAGTGAATGCTGCATCACCCATAAAATATTCTTATTTTAAAGCACATTCACCATTGAGAAGGCCTTTTAACCAAAAATCAGCAGCTAAAACCAATAATTTTAATAAAAAAGTTTATACTGCTAAGGTTAATAATGTAACTACTGCTGGGCCAGAAGTAGTAGTTAGTACTGCTGAGGGAAAAAGGGAAAATGCTGTTAAGTCCTCAGCATGCTGGATTTGGAGACCAACAGGAAAAGTAATTGACCATATCTCCAAAGACAGTGGATCATACATGCCTAAAAGATTTGACTATGTTGATCCTTAAGGCAGACTCAAGTCAGTGATGGCTTGGGTCCCCAAGAGAAACTAATTCTCTTATTTTGAGTGCAGGGTAATCCATAATATGCTTTACAGGATCAAGGGATTTTTGACATGGTGCTCTGGCATAAGATGGGGAATCAAGTCCTACCTAATAGGATTGTCAAGACATTGATGGAGGATTTGTTGCATTTGATGGAAGTCCTAAAGGAGGTAAAATTATTGGAAAAGGTAAAATTAGGACTGAGAAATTAGACTTTGAAGATGTATACTTTGTAAAGGAACTTAAGTTTAATCTTTTCTCTGTCTCACAAATGTGTGACAAGAAAAACTGTGTTCTTTTCACTGAGACTAAATGTCTTGTTCTATCTCCAGACTTTAAGCTACTTGATAAAAGTCAAGTCTTGCTTAAAGTTCCCAGACAGAACATGTACAGTTTTGATCTAAAGAATGTTATTCCTTTAGGAGGTTTGACTTGTTTATTTGCAAAGGCTACAATTGATGAGTCTAATTTATGGCATAGGAGGCCTGGTCATTGGTATGTGCTTAAATACACATACCTTTTACCTAATAAAAAAGCTAAAAAGACCAATAATGACCAAAAATACATAAAAAATACATTGTATATGTGTATTTCATGAAATGTGTCTTGCAGGTATGGATATATCACAAAAAGGACAAAAATAATGGCAAAATGGACAAAGCCGAGCATGGGATTGGAAAGAGCGCGAAAATACAAAGCCGAGGACATAAGAAATTTTAATGAACCAACCTAGGCCCACCTTAGTGGGCTGAGTCAGCCCACATCCTCTTATTAAGTAATTAAAACACAACCCCCATTCCTTGGCCCAAGTCAAAATCCTATTAACTGAATTTAGTCAAATGGTCAAAAGGTCAATAAGAGCACAGTCAAAGTAGCTACTATTCACCCTCCTCCCTCCCAAAATTACCTGTATGTGTACGAAATGAACCATGTCCTCTCCCACACACTTCTTCTTTCTAGAAGAGCGACGTGGCCTCTCATGTGACGCAAATATTGTCTACCTTGGCAATCCCGTGCACTCTAACTGGTTGAATTAACATGGCAGTCAATCAAGGGCTAAGATGGTAATGATTGAATTCGGTTATGGATAGAGGGCTAAGATGAATGAAGAGGAGATGCTAGAACCTTCCTCTCGAGCCTATAAATGAAGCCTCGGATCACACAGTGCAATATCTCCTTTTCTAGCTTATTTTCTAGTTTTTTAGCTTAATTTGTAACTTTAGCTTATTGTCAATTTCTTCATGTAATTTCCTTTTAAAAGCATCTTGTAACCCTTTTTTATGATTAATAAAATTACTATTCGATCTTAGTTCATGTTTTGTTCATTTCTGATTAAGCCATTATTGTCAAAATGTTATCAGTTACTTAATAAGCTCGAATTAAGCTCATATTTTCTAAATAAGTTGTACTAAATCTATCTAGTTAACCTAAGATAAAATGAATAAGTATCTACCTCAAAATCCACCTCTAAAATACCGTAGCTTTTGTTAAGGATGATAAGCCAGATTGGGATGGGCTTATGGACAATACTAGCTTATCTCTGATAAGCTAGAGCTTGTAGATCAGCTCTATAAGAGCTTATTGTCCTTGTTTTGAGCAAAGCACAAGGGTACACCCCTTTAACTATTTTTAGCTTAATGACTGTTAGCTTTTCAGATTGCTTATTCACTGCTTATGTGTGCTTATTTTTTGCTCATAATTGCTTAATCAGTCTTACTATAGCTTATCTTGTTTAGTTTGTAGCCTTAGTCAGCTTGCTTTGAGTTTTCATCAAAATCTGTCCCTAGATTAGTCCTTATAGCTTTTTAATTTAGCTTATTGCTTAGTGCTTATTTGTCCTTTCTTTTTGCTTATATGTACTCAAAATGTCTAAGACTTCATCTGTTTTCAATAAAATCAGTTTTTTAATCTATTTTAACTTAAATTTAGTTTTACAGATTCTAAAGGAGTGTTTAGGTTAAGTGTTGAAAATGGGTCAAATGAGGTTTAAAGTCACTTGTAACTCTCAAATCAGTTTCAATTAGCTTCAAAATGGTCCAAATAGCAGTTACAATAAGTTCTAATTAGCTGTTAGTGGGTTTTATAAGTTTTCACCAAGTTTTCTAAAAATTCTAGTTCCAAAGTTTAAGAGTTCCAGCTTATTTGTGAATGTCCATGGAAATCAGTTTGAAGTGGTGTTTTTGTGTTCAAAAATCAGTCTAATATGCATTTACATCTTCTAGTTTGAGTCTTAGGTTTTTAGTTTTTAGTTTTGTCAAAAAGTTCAAAAAACCAAAAATTCAAAAATAGTAGTTAAAGTAGTCTTCCTTATCAGATCTTTTTCTAGTTCAAATCTTGTTCATTTCTCTTAATTTTTGCTTCTATGTGATCTTTGGTAGATAATCTTAAGCTGTTTTGGCTTTTCAGCTTTTTGGAAAAGCTTTTTGGATCTAAATTTTGCCTTAAAAGTAGCCTATTAAGCTGTCTAAGGAACTTTTGAGTTCATGTTAGTGCTAACTGTCTTGAATCATTTTGGTGCTTATAAGCTTAAGCTCTTGCTTGCCCCTTGTTCCTAGTTCTTAATAGGTCTAGAGTTAGGCTTGTGTTCAGCTTATTTTAAATTTTCATGTGCTTAATGAGTTTTGAAAAAGCTAGCAGGCTTAAACTAAAGCTAGCAGTACTAACTCAAAGTTAGTACTGCTGAGCTTCTTTAGAGCTTATTTCAAGCTTATTTGGTGTGCTTATTTTGTATCCTTTATGCTTTTTAGGTTTAGGTCTAGCTTGTTCTCAGCTTATTTAGTTTTATTAATGCTTAATGAGTCTTTTAAGTCCAAACAAGTCTTAGCTTATTGTCATTTAGTTTTAAGCTAAAACTGCCATTAATTTGAGCTTATTCTAGCTTATCTTTAAGATTTAATAAAAATTGTTTTGTTAAAGTTGTTTGGATTTACTTATATTTTAGCTTTTTCAAAAAGAAAAATAAAAAAAATAATTGTGCAAAAAGGGAAGCCACATGTTCGAACCTGTGACCTCTCCCTTTCACACAACGCCTCAACACAACACTCTACTACCAACTGCCCTTGGGACTTTCACCTGTCATTTCCTTACACCAATTATTATTTAAACACAACTTTTAGTTTTTCTTATTCAAACTTAATGGCTTTTTAACAGCTTATTTGTTCAGCCAGTTTTCCAGTTTTTAATTTTCTTGGGTTCCTTATAGCATAAAGTATTTTTCCTAATTTTCCTAGATTTTTAATAATTAGTTTACTATTTTTAATAATTTATTTAGGTTAAATCTGTTTTTAATTCAAAAAAAATAAAATAAAAGTCAAAAAAATATAATTCTTTTTTCTAAAATTATTTTAGTCATTTAGGATTTTTAGCAGTTAAATTTGAGTTTGTAAGGTTAAAATTTGATATACTTGCTTACATGTCGCGTTTTTAAATTCCCGTTAACGTTTTTCGTACTTAGTCTTTAAATGCTTTAATTACTTGTCCATATATGTTTTTGCATTTTTATTAGTAAAAATAGTATCCAAAATCAAATCTTTTATGACATTCAAGCTCGATTCCCGACATACCCATAAATTTCCATTCACCTCTCACCGAGAAGAACGATACCCGTGTTGATTACATATTATTCTTTCCTAAGAGTAATTTATATGATACTTAGCTTACGTATACGTATATGTATTATATATTATACATTTGAGGATTATTTGTTTGATACGTATAAAAACAAACATCAAAATTATAACACCCCTAAATTGGGTCGCAGCGGAATAAGGGTCCGGGGCGTGTTACTTCAAGATCAACAGCACAAGATATATAAGAACAACACAAAAAGTCGTTTAAAATGATACATTGGATTTAATTGAAAGACTTAATACAAAAGCATATAGCTTTACTTGTTCATTGTTGAATATTACAAAAGTTGACATTGCATTTCCCAAAACATGATGCACCTAAATCTTTAAGCGTGCAATCCAAAATGTAACCCAATGCATCCCTGGCATCCCATGCCTATTGATCTCCTGAAAACATTGCTTAAAAACGTCAACAATAATGTTGGTGAATTCATAGGTTTGATAAAATCATAATATGTAGGATCGCAAGACTTTTTAGTGATAATGCAACACATGCAGATCTCACAAAACTAGATTACATTTACACTAAGCTCATGACACTGAAGCTCGACGATCTTGTTCGCATAATATTGCTACTCAGCCCGCTAAATAAAGAGGCAGTAGGACAGATAGCAAGCAGATTCATTAATACCTTCTACATTTTTAGGCTGAACAGATTAAATAACTGCTAGTTAAGTTCATAAAATGTAATAGGGGATCCAAGCTTCACACATGGACAACCTTATGAACCTATTACTTGGAAGACCACCTAGAAATAAGTATTAACGGACCTTTGGTGACCAGAGACTATTCTAAATACCTTAGATCCCCTAGGCAAATTGGATGGGAAGGCTGATGAGGTGGGTATCTTGGTTGGATACTCTATAAATATAGAAAGTGCTATTAGGTATATTAAACACTAGAACTATAAGGTAGAAGGTAAACTCGCATATAAATTTTCTTGAAAACAATCCAAATGTTACAGGGAGTGGTCCAGAATAGCTCTTTGATATTGATTCACTGACAAAATCTATGAATTATGAGCCAGTATAGAGACAAATATTAATGCAGGACAAGATGGACAGAGAAAAGCATCAGATCATGAATACCTACAGCTACCAACTCATGCTTTCCTAATTCACCACTCTCTTCAAGTTCTCAGAGCTAGATAAAAAGGATTGTTGATAGAACCAGGAAAAGAGAGATGTAAGATTTAAGTGATAGAAATGATCAAGAAAAGGATTGAGAGCATTACTAAAGATGTAAATAACTATACTTCTGGGCCAATTATTAATAGGATTGGCTATAGCCAATGAAAATATTAATACTGGTGTCCAAAATTAATACTTGCAAGTCCATATTCCTAAATGGATTCAAGTATGGCAATCTATTGGAAAACCCTGACATAATTTGATGATAGTCTATGATAAAGAGAAGTAGGTGCAGAGGATGACCTTAACAACTTTAAACCACCATAAAATGTCAGTCCTATTCCACAACCAGAATTAATAAGATCATCCTAAAGATCAGATCATTGGAGACATAAATTTAAGCTACTCAAACAAGGAGGATGACCAAGATTTTTGAAGAACATGCTATGGTCGTTACTAAAAAAGCAGAGATCCAAATTCAACCAAGAAATAACAAAACAGTCTATTTGCCTATTTTTCCCTCTCACAAAATAAAACCCAAAAAAAAAAAGGTGTACCAAGCATAAACATCCAAGATGTATAGAAGTAAAGGCAATGAAGGGAAGCTTTCAGCAATTTAAACTTCAAAAGGTTTGGACCCTCTTGTAGATCTTCCATAAGGCAAGATGGCTAATGGAACTAAGTTGGGTGTAAAGAAACAAGAAAAGATAATAGAGGAATTGTAGTTATAAACAAAGCAAAGACTGGAAGCGCAAGGTTATACCTAAGAAGAAGAATATGATTATAGGGAGGTTTTTGTCCAATTGCTAGGATTGAAGCAATCAGGTATTTTTGGCGTATGCATCATTTATGGGACTTATAGTGTAACCAGATGGATGCGACGAGATGTCTTTTTGATGGAACTATTAGAAGAGGAGGTGGTAAATGTGCCAACCTCCTGGTTTTGAAGATCCGAGTTCCCTGATAAAGTTTTATATAAGGAGAGAACAAGTTGATATGAATCTACATCAAAGGCTCCTAGAACCTTGTAAAGAGCCTTGTCTCGTCTACCGTACTAATAGGAAAATGATACAGAAAATGCATTATTGATAAAACTTTGTTTCTCAAGAAGGACAAAAGTGATATCCAGTTAGTAAAGGTGTATGTTTATGATAACATCTTTGTGCTACAAAGAATCTTTGTGTGTTAAAATTTGAGCAGATTAATGCACGAAAAAAAAAGATTCTCGATGAAGTTTCTACGGGGGATCCTCCCTTTCTTCTTAGGATTGCAAGTACAACAGAAGGAGGATGGAATCTTCATCAGCCAAGACAAGTATGTGGCTGATATTCTAAAAAAGCTTGATTTTGTCACTGTAAAGACAACAAGCACTCCTATGGAGCCTAACAAGGCATTGGTTAAGGATGAAGAGGCTGAAGATGTGGATGTTCATTTATATAGATCAATGATTGGATCATTGATGTAGCCATAATCGAGTTCAAGGCCTAACATAATGTTGTTTTTTGTTCTTTTGCAAGGTTCCAAGTTACACACCAAAGCTTCACACCTTCAAACAGTGAAGAGGATCTTTAGATACTTTAAAAATGATATCCTAATTGGGCCCTTTGGGATCCCTAAGATTCACCATTTTACTTAGAACATTTTCTAATAGAGATTAGCTTGGAGCAAGCCTAGACAAGAAAAACCACAACACGAGGTTGTCATTTCTTGTGCAAAAGTTGATTTCATGGCAAGTAAAAAAGCAGACTATAATAGCCAAATACTACTAAAGCAGAGTAAGTTGCAGCTGCTAATTGGTTTGTGGACATGGTTATTGATCCAAAATCAAATGCTTGAATATTGGGTTTCAACTTCAAGAACACCAAGGATTTACGATTGATACTAACACACCATTTGATAGTGAATAAACCAGTGTTTTCACTTCTAACAACCAAGCAGATAGATATTTAGGCACCAATTTCATTAAGACGCCCATGAGAAAGACGGTGAATCAGGTGATCATAACACATAGATCACAATGAGAATAATCTCCTCACAAAGGCGTTTGATGTTAGCAGATTCAAGTTTTTTAACTGCTAGCATTGGAATGCTCAACCTATAGTTGCTTTAATTGAGGGGAGGATGATTGTAGTGGATTGGAGATGCTTTTTGGATGAAATTACAAGTCTAAATATTGGTAAACTCTAAAAGTAAGTACCTATTGCTAGGTATAAACTAGTTCTATCTTACTGCTAGTTATACTTAACACTACTAGTGTTAATACTGTTAGTCAACAATTAATACTGTCAAAAAGCAAATTTTTTTGAATGTGTTTTTTTGGACTAACACTTGCAGGATAGGCAAAGCAGTATGGTTGGATTTAGTGAGATGAGATAGCTAGAATTCTGAGTTAATTTTGAGAAGAAATAGATATAACTGGTATTTTGTTTTTTGTTAACAGTTCTTAACCTTTATTCATGGGCTATGCATAAATATGGATCCTCATGAATTCTTACATGTCTATCTAGTTGTTTCTAGTGTGCTTGTGATGAATAAAGGCATGTTGTTGTATAGTTATTGGAGAAAAAGTTAAAACTGTTAGACTAATATTAGATACTTTCTATAGGCAAAAAAGTTAATACTGCTATAGGCTAGATATTTAGTAAATCTGCTGTGTTACCGTTAATACTGATTCGGGAATAAAACAAATATCCTTAAATTAATTAATAGCCCATTGAGAAATTTACCCGCCAATAACTTCGCTAAAAGGGTCGACTATAAGTTTTGGATAATTGTTTGATCTATCTTTTACTTATAAGCATTCTTCAAGATAAAGATTCACAATATACAGCGTTCTAACAAACTCAAGAACATTCTTTTATAAAAAATCTCCATTAACCTTTTTCAAACTCTCATATTCTCATCAACTATCATATAACCACAAATACATGATCCATAACCTAAATCACTTAATTGCACATTGGAAATTAAACGACCAAACACAGCATGGTTCTTATCTAAAGAAACCAACAAGGAGTGAAGGATTCCAAGAGGAAAGTATATTTTCACTCATGGTAGTCATATCCGGTATGCATTACTAAGAAACTTACTATCAATTGTTACTCTAATCAAAAAGTTCTAGGCAGACAGCTACATTCAGAATAGTTGATAATGGAGAATAAGGAGATAAATGCCACAGTAGATTGCAAAGAATCACTATACTGAAGCCATCTTTAGGTAGGCATCTCTAAATTAGCAAATGCAGATGGTAATAGTGTTTTTCCAAATACTTAAATTTTTTTTCTCAACTCCACACTAATGTGGTATATGTGTTTAAAACTCATATAAACTAACTTTTCAAAAAGTAAATTTTTTCCCCTCAGTGTAGATTTTTGATCCATACAATCCATACATTGTCTTAGACCCTAGAGAAAACTTCTGGGAACTATTTAGTAGTATATATCACCTGCCTTGTTTGTTTGGACCCTAAATAGAACACTAAAAAATTTTCTAAAATAGATTTTTGATTGTATGGTAAAACTAGGATAGGTAAATATAAGTTTTTTAATGTATCCAAGATTTATTCAAATGTTTTCGACAAAAACAAAGAGGATTTCCTTAGACCTTTCACAATAGAAAATATAAATTGGCTCCTACTTTAACCTCTAACAACTTTTTAGGGCAATAGAAAAAAGTTTTTTCTCTCTGGGGAACACACACACCTTTGTATCCAAGTATTGCTGGCAACTTCATCAAGTCAAAGAGGAGAAGGTTTCAGGAAATCCCTCTGAACCCCAACCACCACCTTCTACTGCTCAACCTACTAATGAGGAACCAATCCCTAATATTGAATCATCATCACCACAAAAGACTCAATCACCTAGGAAATCCTTAAACAAGGATACTGAGTTACCTCAGACTAGTGTGCCTATACCCAATGTACCAGATGAGGCTGTCCATCAGGAGAGGGGTGACAGTGTGGAAAGGGCTGCTACTACTGCTACAAGCTTAAAAGCTGTGCAGGACAGTAGTAACATTGCTAAGACCCAATCCTCGGCAACACCTACTAAGCCAATTTCTCAGGAAACTAGTGCATATGGTAGTCCTAGGCGCCAAGGGACCATGGGGGTTCCTCTGTTCAAACTAGGTTTAAAAGGGCATCTAAATTGTCCTATGATTCACCACTCGGAGGAGGTAATATACCTCGAAGTGACGAGGACAGTATGACACTCCAGGAATTGACAGCTTTATGTACAAACAGGGTTCTAGCTTTGGAAACAGACTTAAAGCAGACAAATAAGGTCTATGGTACTGCTTATACCAAGCTTATCATGAAAGTAAAAAAATTAGAGAAAACTATCAAAACTAGCCAAGCTAGAAGAAGAGCAAAGATTGTAGTCTCAGATGATGACATGGATTCAAAGGATTCTTCTAAACAAGGGAGAATGACAGAAGAAATAGATCAAGATGCTGGTGTTACTTTGGTTACTCCTACAAAAGTTAGTAGTCAAGAATATCAACCTGAAGATCAGTTAGGAGTTCTGAGTGCAGCTAAAGCACTTGCAGATGCAGTTAGAGTTCACACTTATAGTAGAAGAAGAAGAGCAGTTAGTACTGGCAGTGGTGGAGTTAGTATTGCCAGTAGGATAGTTAGTAATGTTGGTATGATTCAACAAGTCAACATCATTATTCCTTCATTAAGTGCAACAAAGGATAAAGGTAAAGCTATTAATACAAACTGAGTCTTAAAAACTGAAAGCAGAACCACAACAAATAATGAAACAAAGACAGAAAGAGCTGCTATGAAAGCAACTATAAGATTAACAAGAACAACTTGATGAATAAGAAAGCAGAGAATTGCTAGGGAGAGAAGTATCTCAAAGGTCTACAAGAAGAAAAAGATGCTTAGAAAAAACAGAATGGCACATAGTACATCAAGCAGCCATTGTATTACAAAGGATGAATGGGAGGACATTAGAGCAAGAGTTGAAGCTGATGAAGAGCTAACTCAGAAACTACAAGCAGAGGAAAGGGATAAGTATAGTAAAGTTGATCAAGCAAGGATGCTTGTAGATCTGATTACTCAAAGAAATAGATATTTTGCTACACAAAAAGCTGAAGCAAAGAGGAATAAACCCATGACTCAAGCTCAACAAAGAACTTACATGTCTAACTATATCAAACACATGAGAAGCCATACAATGCAACAGTTAAAAAGATATACTTTTGATGAGCTCAAGGAATTATTTGAAACTACAATGAAGCATGTTAGTACTATTACCCTCCAAGAGACGAAGATAAAGAAAGAGAATCAGAATTAGCAACTAGGATGTTTCCATGTATACAAGAGCAGAACATGAGAACTACATGATAAATAGATTATCCAAGAACATCAAAAGACTAGAGGAGAATGATGCTAAAAAAGAGGAGCTTAGAGCTTGTTTGGATATAGTTCTAAGAGATGAAATTGTTATGAATTTTGAATCTTTGGCTATCAAATATCTAATAATTGGACAGAAGATCACAATCTTGACAAAAAACAAGATGTATATATTCCCCAAATCAATCAGAGCAATTAGAAGTTTAAGTTCTAAGAATTACGAAGATTTTT
This sequence comes from Tanacetum coccineum, assembly GCA_026074375.1. Taxonomy (NCBI): domain Eukaryota; kingdom Viridiplantae; phylum Streptophyta; class Magnoliopsida; order Asterales; family Asteraceae; genus Tanacetum; species Tanacetum coccineum. Next base: position 24,342 of record BQNB010031950.1, on the reverse strand, counting down.
AGATGAGATGCTTGATGATTTTTGACAGACAGGATGAGGTAGATTACACAGGTTTGGTACAAGAAAGGAATGAGACACCAAGCCCCTAGAAGGATATTACTTGTTTTTTAAGGAGGATCTGAAGACATTATTTGAGCCTTGTGAGGAAGATGAAGTCTGGAGGAATCAACAAGGCTACAACTTGATAAGCTAGAGATTATTTGACTCATGTAGAGTTCATGTATTTGTTTAATGATAATGTAATTCTATTTCACATGAATGATAGAAAAGAAATATCATTTTACTCAAGAAATGCTTTCAAGGATGATAAAAGAAGACAAAGAAGTGTATTCATGAAAGTGAAATGACATTGAGCTTCTTAGATATACAGAGATCACAACTTTAAGGAAGTAAAAGCGTTTTGGAAGCATCCTCTCAGCACAGATGATTTAATTGGAAGAAACTTGATGATTAACAAGATGAATATCAAGTATTAGGGGAGGATTGTTAGGAATAAAGGCGTCTTAAATTTAATAACTGTTGATTGAAGAAACTCTGGCAGCTGAAGATTAGAAGAAATAAGTTTAAGTCATTATACTTGCTAATGTAATAGTTGTACTCTGCCAGTAACAAAGTGTAATGACTACTAGATAATTAGTAACAGTAAGTTATGTAGGTTAGTACTGTAGGTATAAATAGTTAGTATTTGCTAAAGAGATAGCAGGATATATATAAGGTAATAGATATAGCATTTGAACACGATTAACTCGTTTTGTAAGCCCCCCCCAATTAGGGTTCCTTAGAGTAAAAAGAACCTACAACATAGATCTAGATATTAGTTTACATATCAGTTTTCACATAGTTTTCATATTAGTATTCATAGTTTGCATAGCAATCATAGTTAGTATTCATAGCTATTTTGTAATTCAAAATAGTATTCAATATATTGAAAGTTTAGTAAAGATCTTGTTTTTAAAACTGTTTTCAATAGTTTCTTTTTAGTATTACAAACTAGATTTCGTATATTTTTTTTTATAGTTCCTCAATTCTTAGTTTTCTACCATAGTTGTCTTGATTATCCAATAAAACTAAGCTTTGAACAATCTAAGTAAAGATCTGTCAATAAGGGATCACAGAAGGTGGGGGCATTTGAGTCATTGATAACATATTTTTCCAAATCATTTATTTTATGTGTACTTAATAATATAAAATCAAGTGTTTTAAAAGACCAATAGATCTCAATTTTATGATTACAATCGATTCGGATTTTAAAAATGTGGTACTTTAAAGATAAAATCAATTTTTAAAAGGTCTTCAAATCGATGTACTCTTTTGTGAAAAGTGTCTAAAGAAATAAAGGAATCAGAAGTGCAAAGAGGAACTCCCTCATAAAGGTTTTATCGAAGATACCATATTTTTCGAGGGGGAGTGTCCATAAGTTTTGTTGAAAAAGTTTTCCAAAAGTTAACGAAATGGTGAATTGTTTACATTTTATCTTAACATATCCGTATTTTTGCGTTTTTAGCTTTATGTTAAAAATGTTTCTCTGTATATGTTAAGGGGGAGTGTCTTTACAATGATTGGAAACTTTCAAAGATCAAAATATCCTTCTTTTAAAATGTTAGTGAAATGGATGAAAAATTGAGAGAGAGATTTAAATTTTAGAGAAAAATAGAAAGAGGAAAATGAAAAATCGTAGACTTGAAAAAAGAAAGTATATGTCAATGTCGTTTCTTCAAAAGCAAGAACAAGATATCACATTAAAACGAAAAAGAGAAAAGTATACTGCAAGAAAAAATGCCACCGCATACTAAAACAAACAAAGTGATTGTTCTACATTCTCTTGATATTATCAAAATCTCATGATGCGATCTTAGAATTTCATCATGGTTTTCCTGGATATTCATTCACACGGATTTATCTTGGCTTATGTTGATTGAGTTACATGGTGTGATTTAGTTACTCACAAAATACTCCTATGATATTCTAAAACCGGAATTGATCTACCCCAGAGTCTTCCTTCTAATTTAGGAAAGTTTGGGGTCTAGGTGTAAGATTATGAGGTAAAATCAAGCAATGTTTCGAAGCAAAAAGGGGACTTATACTATAACTCTTTGAATGAAACATGATAATAATGTTAAAAGTGACAAGAATATGATGAAGAATAATTGAATGATAAGCAATGAAAAGGTTGGAGTTGAAAAGTGAGAGGCTTATAAGAAAAGATAAAGGTTGTTTTTCCTACACTAGGATAGAAACCGGGTCAACTCATATGCTATCGGATTTCATTCGTTGAATTTAAGATAATTGAGAAGCGACATCATGACCTAGTGACGCAAATGCATAACCCCCCCTCCTAGGCCACTCGAAGTAAACTTCTTAAAAAGTATTTGGTTTCATTCTCACAAGATTAACGCATAATCCTATCTACTTCGTCATTCCGTAGAAAGATGGTATTGCATAAAGGACATGGGGGGGGGACTACTTTACTTCCCTCCCTTGCTTTACTAAAAGTGCACAAGAGTTTAGAGCCAATTTGATATTCAATGAAAATATCTTTAGGACACAAAAGTACGTTTGTATTAAACATCAATAATACAAAATGGTGCATAAGTATATGTCTTCGTGACATTTCCATGTCTTTGTGCATTGCCGAATCATTCTGGAGTGATACTATCAAATAGTATTCACAATGATTGAATGGAAATCCTACCAGTGCTAACATCATGCCAACGCTGAACGTAGGTCACTATTTGAAAATGATTGCTTAATGATTCAAATAAGTGTTAACTAGTTATCTATGTGATCTAGTGGTTATGTGTTTCCCCGGGTAACATAATACTAAGTTCACGAGATCAATCCTTATTTAGATTTTATGATCATATTTCCGCATCCTTATCATCGAGATATTGATTTGATCATATTTTTCATATATTTCATCCGGAATTTTCAAAGCATGATCTTGTGATGTATGAACTTCATGTTTAATGTGGAAGATGGTTCTTACTCTGATAATTCTCAATTTCATCTTCTACACCTACAACAAACAACATAACAAATAACAACATACTAACAACAACATTTCCTACCTTACAACAAGCATAACAACTTCAATATAATAATAATATCAAAAGTTACCTTTCAACCTTCACATGAATGATAGCAATCATATTTGTTGGTTTGAGGGAGCTTATGGGTTATTTTGGGGGAGTATGTTTGGTTCTAAAGGAGAGAATATTTGATTTTTAGAGAGAAAAGAAAAGATCTTTAATTTCAAATTACATGGACTTCAAAGTATATTCACATAAGAGCTTAATTAGAAAGCTTATATGGTCCATGATGCTAGAGGGGGGGGGGGGGGGGGGAGTGGGTGGATATAATCATCATGAGGGGAGAAAATATAAGCTTAGTATTGCCTAATAATGAGAGAGATAAGATATTAGTATATTTGGGGGAGAAAATTAAAGTCAATTCAGTAAATTAAAAGGTGGGATAAGGTATACGCAACTAATATAAAGACAAATCCAGAACTAGCAAAGAAATTGAATCAAAGAAATCGTTTATAGTAAAAAGTAGTTGATTACGAAGAAAAGAATTGTATTCAATATTGAGGTTTTACTTCACAAGTGTTTTGAATAAAGCTGTATTGTTTCATTACTTCATAATATGTGATCGATATATCCGGTTCGACATTTGCATTGAATATACCTTCTCAAGAATATTGACATTATCTTCAGACCTAGGCGTCAAAGTTTACTACTTACTGTAAAATATTCCAAGAGATGAAATTTGATGTGGGGGAAGCTTAAAGAAGGTCATCCTGCTACCAGTACAAAGTTTTCATTCTACCATGGTTATTTCAACAAAAGACCTTGCGCAAACACACACAACAATAATCAAGATCTTTCAACAACAACGTTAGGTGAGTGAAAGACTAACAAACAAGATCCATTATTGAATGTGATGAAGATAACGTACAATTTTTTTAAACAGATTCAATGTTACTTAACTAAATATCAAGTTAGACATTTGAGAAAGGCTATTAGAGAATCGTAAGTAGAGAAGATGCTACCATCAAGGAAAAAGAGATCAATTCCTAAAACAAAAGTGCATAAAAAAGTATAACGGAGAGAGATTTGCTACCAAAGGACGTTTCCTCCCACAACATTCATAAAAAACATCTCAGGTGTTTATCGAGTTTCAAAAGAAAAAAGAACATGACAGACAACTTCAGAAGAAAGTGTTCAAGCTATAAATTAAAAGTCGTCATCAAAACTATAATGAAGAAAGTTCCTCAAGTAGAAATCATTTATGGGGGGATAATTTAAAGAAAATAGAGGTACTAGAAGTGTAAAGGTTAGGCAAGATACAATAAGGATAGATAACCAAGGGTTATAACAAAGTATTTATGGTCCAAGGTTAAGTGTAACAATTTCATTTAATCAAAAAGAAAGTTTGGTATTTCTCTCTCTAAACACACACACTAATTACACATTAATCTACACACACTAGTCATCAATCAAGATCTTAATATTCAATAGTTATAACAAAAACCCATTTTACCTTTATAAACGTGTTACTCCTTAGCTCTAGTGGTGGAGATGGTAACCTTTATTTGCCACTCCATAAGAATGAAAACTCATCCACGATCGAGTAATTAAGCGAATTAGTAACGTGTTACCCCACCATAGATTAGTTGATTGATTTGAGTGTTTTTATCTTTTTTATTTTATGGAGGTTGATATGGTAATGAGTACTGAACTAGATCAAAAAAATGTATAAAAAACGGAAAAATCCTTAGGATACATAATTAATAAACTTCTAAAAAGCTACATAAGGACATAGTAGCATTCAATGTGTGTTGATAGTTTGAATTAACATCAAATAACAACAATATTATAGCATTAATTACCCATGTACTTAACCCATTTTGTGTAAAAATATTGCAAAGATATGTTTGACATACTTGTTCAGATATTGAGATGTGCAAGTAAATTATGATAACATATGTTAAAGATTGGACTAAAAGGCTGCACACATTTCTGGAGCTAAGACGAAGATATTTGAAGATTTACTGATCCTGAAAACCAATACGCCGAATCCATCAAAGAAGATACGTCATATTTGTGCTTGCACTCAACAAAGACCACGAAGGAAACAAGATCAATACGCCGTATCCAGGAAAGGTAATACACCATATTCAAGTTATATGGGAAAAAAATATTCTGTAAGATATTAAACGTGGTCCCTACTCCAAGAAACCCCCAATACGCCGTATCCAACACATTGAATACGTCGTATCAAAACAGACTTCAGATCATATAAATAGAAAACACAAAAATGAGTTTTAAATGTGTGCAAAATCATATTCTTCTGATTAAACCTAAACCATAAAAGTCATTTTTATAGGATAAAAAAAGCCGGAAGAGGACGAGCACGTGAATCAATCCAAAGTAGACATTGTGTTAAATTATCAATATAACTCTTTAATCGTTTTAGTTTATATGATACATCCGTTAACTTGGTGTATATTTTACCATGGCTAAATCATTACTATTTTGTATTAAATAATGACTTTGAAGGCTAATCTCTTCGGGTATTATCCCCTTGCAATAAAGAACCTATAATGTATGGTTGTTATTACTTGGAATACATAATTTATCATTGAATTGCTTTTTTATGTTTAACAATATAAACTTGTTTACGTGTCTAAGTAAGCGACTATCATTCAACTGGGTCTAACCCTATATATAATAATGCGCTGTAACTTTGGTGTTGATTGGCCAAGGCTAAAGCGTCCGAATAGCTCTCCATATTGATAAATTTATTATATCAAGGAAATCTATAGTAACCCAAATACTTGACTCTATCTAGCCCTTTTTGATTGTAAGCTTAGTTGAGCCAAAAGGTGACCTTTGTGATCAACGAGTACGTTCTAGATTCCATAGGTAAAGCCTTCGGGACAATGGACTACTAGTATATAAAGAGTCATTAAGCAGTACGTGGTATAAAGTGCCTCAATGAGCTAGGTGTTTAACAAGATCACCATTGCCTTTAATCCAAAATAAAGATTAAAATCAGCAAATAAGTATACTTTATGTCGATTAGCTTTAATTGTAAACAGAAAATCAACCGTGTGTAGGTCTAAGAAGAAGAAACGCCTAAGTCTTAAGAATGATATGCCGTCCCACAGATAAGTAAACATTGCACTAATAACCAAACCCAACGTTCTAATATATATGAAATAATATAAATAAAGTTTTTCTTATATTTTGGCTATACGCTCTTTTAATGATCTGTTAAAATTATCCCTTGCGTGTGTTTAGTGTTCTTGAATTGTTTATAGTCACCACAAAACCCATCTAGTCTCTCATGTTGAAAACCCCCCCCCTTATCCAATATATTTAAGATTAACAAACATAGATTTACATAGATTATCACTAAAATTTAAAATAGAAAAACCCAAGTATTAATAAATAGTAAGATATAACATGTCACTTCCTTCGACACCCTACTTCCCATGAAACTCCCATCGATTAGTACACACCCTAAGAGTGTAGTTTTTGGGTTTTTGGTTAAGTCGGTAAAATATAAATTTAAAACTTGAATCATAAAATTAACAACCACACGACAACACATCACTTACCAATTAAATTAACACCCTAGATAAGTTGAGTGATCTTAGTGTTTTTTCATTTCCATATTTTCATGAGGTTCATGGTCTTTAATAGGAGATTAAAACCAAAAGAAGTTCATAAAAGGAAAAATCCTATAACTTCATTTGGGACACATTTTCAATATAAACGGAGTCTACTTGAGGACAAGTAGAATCAAGTGGGGGGATATTTGAGTGACATCAATAACGGATACATCTATAACCGATCATTTAACCAGAAAAAGTTATACCACTAATATATAATAAGTTATATCCACTTTTTGGAGCATAAAAACGATGATATATAAAGACTTTGCTTTGAATTATGCCTGAATATGTCCCGTGAATCAACAAAGAAGATATTGGCGTAACATTGCTGGACGTATCACCAGAAAACCCTTAAACTCCTTCCCCAAACGGCGTATCCCAAGTTTCCCTATAACCGCGGTATCCAACTAGATAACTATTCAGAGATTTGGTGAATAATTATAATTTGGGAAGTTATATATCATTGATTATAAACTTAGCGCGCACTCCAAGGAAAACACCCCTATACGGCGTATTGACCTAGCTCAATATGGTGTAATCCAGCCTTTTTCCAGACACTATAAATAAAAAGACCTCAAAACGAGTTTTTAGTGTAAAATCATATACTTTATACCATACATATAAAGTGGATGATTTCTGAGAAAAGAAAGCAAACCAAAGGTCAAGCATCGATCACAATCCATAAAAAGAACACCAAAGTAATTTCCTATACCCTCTTGTAATCATTTAACTTTTGGTTTGTTCGGTAAAAGGTTTAGTTTAGCTTGGTTATTGGATCACGCGCTGTATAATTACACTGACTATGGCTAATACCGCCTAGGTATTAGCCATCTTAATGAAGGTTTAATGGTATGGTTTGTTTTTAAAATCGATTCTAAATTTATCGTGAAAGATTAATTATGTTATCACATGATAACTTGTCAACGTGGTTTGAATATGCGACCTAACATTCAACTGGGTCTAGCTACACCTAACAAGTGAACTAGATAATGGGATAGCTATCCATATCGTGTTTTATATTACTAGACCAATAGCATCACACATAATGTTCTATCTTTATCTTTAAATTTTGAGCTTAGTTGGACCGGCAGATGACCCATAATGTTTCAACAAGTATGTTCTTAATTAATTAATAAAGACTTAAACAGTGAACTACTGAAGTTATAAAATACCAACAAATATTATAAGGTGGGTAAAGTCCCCGATGGTAGGTTTTAACAAGATCCCATTGCTTTAATCCCTAAGATATATATAATAAAACAAAAGGATACTTTATGCAGATACGTAATTATTACAGGATTCAACGTGTCCCTAGGTCTTAGGATGATGTCCCGCCTAAACATTAAGAATGATATGCCGATTCGAGATAAGAAATCATTGCACTAAATAAGCAAACCAATGTTTAATCGGATTTAATATGGCTAATACGGTTTTCTATCATTTGGCTTCTACTGCTCTTTTATCTTCTAATTGTTTTCTTGTATGTTTATTGTGTTTAGAATTAAGTATTGTCACCATAAAACCTGTGCCAGTCTCTCAGGCTGAAAACCCCATTACCATTAGAACTAGGTTTACCATAGGTTTAACAAGTAATAGGAATTAATTTTTATTAGGAGTAGATTAAAATTACTAATATAAATATAAGGTTACGACCTCATGCTCTTAGTGTTCCACACCCAACTTACCAGAAACACCACCCGATCATGTACACGAGCCATCGTTAAAGTGTTTTTTAGATAAGTCAGGCTAAATATAAATTTAAAACATGGTAATCAATAAATTGACCCTACACGACAGCACATCAACACCCAATGATCTAGGGTTGATCACCAAGATACAAGACTTCTGTTACAACAAAATTGAATAAAAGTTAATTGTTTAAATCATGCCATAACCTAACATAGAGACTCGATTCTAATAAATAAGGTATGAGAAAAAAGACCTTCAACATAACACACAAGTGTGGATTAAGTACTTGTGTGTCTCTTTTAGAGAATGATGTGTTCTCTTTAATGAAATGACAGAAGAGAATATAGAACACATTAAGTTGACTATTATGATAGAGGAAGTGAAAAGAGAGAAAGTAAATAATGGAAAGATGAGATGAATACGAATAGCCAATGTCATGTATTATTAGGCCTAAGAACATAAAATGGGAAAACCTAATTCGAGCCCGTGCGCTTCCTCGCATGCCAGACACATTGCTAATCGCTCGCATAGAGCCCATTTTAGGGTTTTCAAGTTTCTTTACGTTTTAACTACCCATCCTTGCTAAACTTGCAATTATACTTTACACTTTGACTTTTCCATTATTCATACACTCAATGTCAACCAACTCAAATTTCCCTTTGATAAAAATGTTTGTGAAGTGTTTAAAAGAAGTTTTGAGGATGTTTGTCTAATTTTAAGGAGATAGAAAAGAACCATTTGACAAAGGGTATATTGTGTATTCCTCATGTGTACATGAATTAGTTAGAAACTAACCATGGTTAAGTGAGTGAATTGACATAGTTTAGAGAGAAAGAATATGCCAAAGAATATTCTTTTCTTGTAGAGAAAGGAAAGATGTTGTGATGGGTAAATGTTAATATAAAAAACAAAAATTGAAGAGTTTAAGTTTACATTGAATGGATGTTTAATAGCCTATAAATTCAAATTCAAAATTGAAATTTAAATGTTATAGGAATAAATATGAGTTAGCAAAGTCTGTAGAGGAATGTTTGGTTAGTGTGTGAGATTTGAATTTTCAATATAAAGTGTGTGAAGTATGTATGTTGAGGGTGAAGAAAATAATGGAATAATCTTAAGTCTTGTGTGTGTGTTAAATTTCAAATTGAGAATGTATGATTAGGGAGTAAGGAAGAGATAAATCGGGAATGTGTGTGTGAAATGATTTAGTAAAATGGTGACACATAGAGACCCGATGGTGGGAATGTTTTTGAGCAACAAGATACAAGGATGTGCCGATGTGATATGAGAATGTTAGTTGATCGAGTTTTTATAATAACAAGTATAATGTCATACTACGTAAAAGTTTACGTAAACAATGTATTCAATCGTAAGTTTACTTGACGTCGACAAATCACTTAAGGTATGAATATGACATTATAAAGCGTAGTTAATGATCAAAAAAAATTATTTTTTCTTGCATTCAAACTTAATCATTTGCATAAACCTTTTCTAATCAAATGATTTCAAGTATACACATGTTAATTATAAGCTAGTTATATTAATAAATAAGACAAAATAGAATTAACTATAAGTGAAAACAATCTTTCTAAATCTTCCCAAATCTAGAAAATCTTTCCTTATTTATGTTACGAAAAATTTTCCTTCTAGAAGAATATAATAAATCTGATTTTTAAGTACATATGAATATTTTGTTAAGATTTGAGGTTAATTACTAAAAGACAAAAAATGTCCCAGCTGCACCTCACGGATCCAGCATAACCAAAGACGGACCAGGCATAGGTGGATCCGTAGATCCGTCCGACATAGCTGTTGGATCAAATTTTGAATTTCAAATGTTTCCTATAAATAGAAACCTCATGTCTTCATTTTAGACAACTTTTCTCTCTAGCATATTTATTTTCATACATTCTTTGATAATTATACTTGTTCTATAATCCATTACAAGTGATCAAATCATTTCACTCTTTAGTGAAGAACACAAAAAAAGACGTCAAGCTTCAAGTGTTATTAGTTTAGTTGTGTCATCACATTTGTGATATTTATCCATATTTAATCTCTTGTGTTATGTGTATCATATGTGTATGATAGGTTAGTATTTTAGGCCTTAAAAGACGTAGTGTGTTAGATTGGTTCTATCTCGAAGTAGAACTCGGTATTTAGCTTAGTAGCGGAAAAAGTGTAAGCGATGTGTATGGTTTTCTCCGCCTAAAGGGAGCTTGTTTACATAGTGAAGAAAACTCTCAAGTTGGGTACTTGAGGAGTGGAGTAGGGCGAAGAGGAGCTTCATAGCCGAACCATTATAAATCATTATGTCATCAGTTTGATCTTTCCTATCTTTACTTATTTATATTTCGCATTTACTAATTCATTTATTACATCGCTATCATATACACTTGTGTATATCTCTTAAATTCACATAAGTAGACAATCTAAGTTTTAATTTTAAAATGGTAAAACTATTCAACCCCCCCCCCCTTTCTAGTTTCCACAATTGGTATCAGAAGCCAAGGTCACACCGAAGATCTTTACGAATTTGTATCATTAAAGGTTGAAACGTCTATGGATTTCGATAAATATTGAAAGGGCAATCTATCAAAGACCACCCTTTTTCGAAAGCGATTGTTTTATATATTGGAAAAATAGATTTGAAACTTATGTGAAAGCAAAAGATTTAGATCTTTGGCATATTATCATGAATGGTGATTTTCCACCGGTTGCTAAAATGAAGTCACTCAAATTTTGGCAGTAGTTCCCTTTGAATAACAAGACGACGATCTTAAAAGAAAACTTGCCAAAAACAATGAACTAAAATGGTTCTTTATAATGCTTTACTTAAAAAGGAATATGAAAGAATTTTTATGTGTAAAACGGCTAAAGATATTTGCCAATTGTTGTTAATCACACATCAAGGTAATATCCAAGTAAAGGATAATAAAATTGATCTTCTTGTTCAACAATATGAACAATTTACTATCCTTGAAGAAGAATCTATTGATAGCGGTTTTGCTAGATTTAACACTATTATTACTAGTCTTAAAGCTCTTGATGAAGGTTTCTCTAGCAAGAACAATGTTAGGAAGTTTCTTAGGGCTCTACATCCTAAATGGAGAGCAAAGGTCATAGCGATTAAAGAATCGAGAGATTTGTCATCACTAGCTCTAGACGAGCTTATCATCAATCTGAAAGTACATGAAGTGGTCATGGAAAAGGATTCCAAAATTTATAAAGGCAAAAAGGAAAGAGTTAAGTCCATTGCCTTAAAAGCTAAGAAAGAGTCTAGTGATGATGAAACTTTGACATTTGGAAACGATGATGAAGAATATGCTATAGCTATAAGGAACTTCAAAAAGTTCCTTAGAAGAAAGGGTAGATTCGTGAGACAACCACGAAAAGATAAGAAATCATTCTGGAAAAGGGATGATAAGAAAGGCAAGAGTGATAGAAAATGTTTTAGATGCGGTGATCCGAATCATCTCTTTGGCGATTGTCTAAAACCTCCTCGAAACAAAGATCAAAAAGGCATTTGTTGGAGGTTGTTGGAGCGATAGCGAAAATAAAGTCGAGGACAAAATCAACGATGAAACGTGTCTCATGGATCAATCGTCAAATGAGGTAACTCTTGACTATTCTCATTATAGTGATAATGCTTCTTCTTTTGATAACGATAATATGCGAAAAGGAATATTATAACTTATGTGAAATTAGCTTAAAATCATCAATAAAAATAAAATTTTGAAAACTAAAAGAGAGCTTTTAGAAAAAGAAATATTAGAGTTGGATGAGAAAATTAAGAAACTTGAGAGAATCAACGAAGTTGATATTGATTGCGAGTCATGTCAACAACTTTATTTAGAAAACGCTAAACTTAAAGAAAATCAAGTTAAGTTTGATAAAGCGCTAATTCACTAAGAGAAATGTTAAATGTTCAAAAGTCACCTAGTTGTAAAATAGGTTTAGGATTTGATAAAAGTAATGCATTAACGAGTGGAGCAAAACCCATAAGTTTTGTTGGGTCAACTACTGAATTGGCAGGGGACGGATCCACCAAAAAGCAGCAAAACACGTTTTTAGCCCTCCTATGTCTTCGTGATCAGATTATGTTATTGTTACAAATAAACTAATACATAATAGCATAGAAAACTCAAAAAGACCGACTCTCAAACCATCTCTTAAGAATGGTTTATGTTATGTCAAAACCGAGTCTAGATCTAAGACACCGCCACCTAGAAGAAATAATTATTCTCAACAAAGACACAACATACCTCAACCTAGAAGAAACTCCAGCGGACCAATTTATCAAAATCATTATCCCATGAGTTGGAATAATAATCAAAATCAAGGTTTTGTACATATGGGATATTGCATCCCATTTCAATATCCTAACCAAATCCAACAAATGCAAGGGATGTACAACACTAACGTTTTTGGACCCATGAGATATTCAGGACCAAGCGCTTGAGTTTATTTTTGTTTAAATAGGTATGCTTGAGAACTTCTTTGGAGCCGGACGAATGGATTAAAGCTAGCGGTTGCTCCAAACACATGACGGGAAACAAAAGTCTATTATCTACCTACAAAACGACAGAGGTAATGTTGTTTTTAGAAGTAACTTAAAAGGAAAGATCATATGCAAATGTACAATCTCTAATGATTCTCTTACTATATCAAACGTAGAACACGTAGATAACTTAGCTTTTAATTTACTTAGTGTCGATCAAATTTGTGACAATAAGTGTAAGGTCTTATTTAAGGAAGATGGTAGTGAAATAATTAAGGATGATAAAATCATAGGAAATTAGATTAGAAAAAATAGGTTATATGTCATGAAATTAGGAAATAAGTCTCAAGACAAATTATGTCTCGCCACAGTAGTTGATAATTCTACTTTATGGCATAGAATACTTGGTCACGCAAATATGCGTTTAATCCAATCTTTGTCATCCAAAGAATTGGTTAGAAACTTGTCCAAGCTAAAATATGATAAACATTTTTGTGATGCTTGCAAAATATGAAAACAAGCTCATGCAAGCCATAAGGCTAAAAATATGGTTTCTACTATAGATGTTTAGAATTTTTACATATAGACTTATTTGGTCTATCTGCTATTAAGAGTTACAAAGGTAACTTATATACCTTAGTAATAGTAGATGATTATTCAAGATATACTTGGACAAAAAATTTGAAAACCAAAAGCGAAGCTTTTGAGAAATTTGAAATATTAAGTAAGAAAATTCAAAACTAATTAGGATGTTCTATAGTTCCTATTAGAACGGATCATGGTCGAGAATTTGATAACGAAGTACAATTTGGAGCTTTTTGTGATGCACAAGGCATTACTCATAATTTCTCGGCTCCTCGTACTCCATAATCAAATTGGGTAGTTGAAAGAAAGAATCGTACATTACAAGAAATGTCTAGGACTATGTTAAATGAACAATCAATACCTCAAAATTTTTGGTGCAACGCCGTTGACACTTCAACTTATATTCTTAATAGAATATTAATCCGACCAATCCTAGGAAAAACCCTTTATGAAATATATAGAGGTAGGAAACCTTCTTTAGAATATTTCAAAGTATTTGGAAGCAAGTGCTTCATATTAAATACTAAAGATTATTTAACCAAGTTTGACCCAAAGTCATATGAAGGTGTTTTTCTAGGATATACTCAAAATAGCAAAGCTTATATTATCTTAAATAAACACACCATGAAAGTTTAAGAATCACTCAACGTGACATTCGATAAATGTCCTCCTCCTACCAAATTATCACCATTGATTGTTGATGATGTTGGTGAAGAAGAAGCTATTGAAAACAATGCTAAAGTAGTAAACAACAATAATATTGAAGAAAAGTCCGTAGAAGTTGACGAGGTCATTAACATTAAAGAGTCTATAAATCACCCACTAGAACAAGTCATTAGAAATCTTAATCAAAGAACGTTAAGATCACAAGCCCAAAACCAAAGTAAATTCTTTTGTTTCATCTCGACCATAGAACCTAAGAATGTCAATAAAGCATAAGGAGATGAAAGTTAGGTTGTAGCTATGCAAGAGGAGCTAAACCAATTTATAGCTAAAGATGTGTGGAATTTAGTACCTCTACATAAGAATCAATCAATTATAGGAACTAAATGGGTGTATAGGAATAAGTTAGGCGAAAATGGTATTGTGTCTAGAAATAAGGCTAGATTTGTAGTACAAGGATATAATCAACAAGAAGGTATAGATTACAATGAGACATACGCACCGCTAGCTAGATTAGAGTCTATCCGAATACTTATTGCTATTACTTGTGCAAACGATTTTATATTGTACCAAATGGATGTGAAAAGTGCTTTTCTAAATGGTTTTATAAACGAAGAGGTTTATGTTGCTCAACCTTTGGGTTTTATTGATTATGAAAAACCAAACTATGTTTATAAACTTAAAAAGGCTTTGTACGGTCTTAAGCAAGCTCCTAAGGCTTGGTATGATAGACTAAAATATTTTTTTTAAATACCAGTATTCCATGGGAATGGTTGATAATACTCTTTTTACAAAGAAATTTAAATCACATCTCATCATTGTTCAAATATATGTCGATGACATCATATTTGGATCCACGTGTCAAAACATGTGTGGTGATTTCGCAAAAATCGTGCACGACGAGTTTGAAATAAGTATGATGGGGGAAGTTAAACTTCTTCTTGGGTCTTCAAATTAAACAAATGGAAGACGTGATACTTTTCAATCAATCCAAGTACATCAAGGAGATGTTAAAGAAGTTCGGGTTGTTAGATTCCAAACCAACCAAGGCGCCAATGTCGACGGAGATTAAGCTCACCAAGGATGATGAAGCCGACTCTGTGAATAGCACTAAATATCAAGGTATGATTGGTAGTTTACTAAATATCAAGGTATGATTGGTAGAAAATCCTAAAACTACCCACTTAAAAGCCATTAAGCGTATATTTAGATATATTAAGGGAACTACCCACTTAAGCTTATGGTATCCAAAAGGAACCGGTGTAGAAACTATAGTTTACACCGACTCCAACCACGAGGGCGACTACGATGATGGAAAGAGCACTAGCGGCGTTTGTACGTTCATGGGATGTTGTCTAACATCTTGGTTCTCTTAGAAACAAACGGCCCTTGATATCTCCACGACCGAAGCCGAATATGTTTCCGCCAAAAAGGAGTGTCAACAAGCACTATGGATGCAACAAGCTCTCATCGACTACGACATACGACTCAATGACGTTCCGATCATGTGTGACAATAAAGGCGCCATAGACTTAAGTAAAAACCCCGTCCAATACTCTAGGACTAAACATATAGAAATTTGTCACCACTTCCTTCGCGAAAACGTCCAAAAGAGAAACATTTCTATCGAGAAAGTTTCATTCAAAGATAACTTAGCCGATATATTAACTAAGCCCTTAAAACATGAACAATTTAATTATTTAAGATTAGTATTAGGAATGATGGAACTTATCATTGACAATGAACCTCAATCCTCCCAAAAATGATCGTAAGCGGAAATCTAATAAAGAAATTAATTATTATTCAAAACATGATAATTCTCATTATATGTTCCAATTATAAAATTTGGATCACATAATCGAGATTAGAATTTTATTCGATCACAAAAATATCAATAAAATGACCATATATATTTTCTAAATCTACATGTATAACCATTTGTGGTTATCATATGAAATTACGAAATCGATTGAAAAGACAAAAAGAATAATCATTGAATTACAACTCACACTTAAGTTGACGATGTTTTATTACGTTTAAATGTTCATAATGTTTGTGTTATTTGCAGTGGTCAAAAATATGCTAAAAGTTAACACACTCCAAGTAGGATCGACTTTGTTAAAATTCTATGGGGAAATTCATGACAACTTCCACGTTATGCTCAAAACTTGGACGTCGAATCCAAAAATTTTAAACACATACCCCCTATAACATATATAAGATACTCTAATTGCTAAAACGACAACACCCTCATCTAATTTGCCTAAAATCGTATATTGTCTATTTTTTGGACCCTCACAGATCTACGAATCTAGCTTAGGGAGTCCGTCCCCTATTTTGGTAGATCCAGTGTCAGAAATAGCGGGTACATATCAATTTCAAACAATTGGGACCACATAATACTTTTACCCAAACACTTCATACGAACGAAAACCACAAACCATTAATAGAAAACACTCTAAATCGGCGATTGGGGAAATAAAACTTGAAGATTAACATCAAATCATCATTACCAAACAACAATTATAAGTTATTTCATCTTTATTCCTCTCAATTCTGAGTCTAGGGTTTTGATTTTTCATGTGTTTTGCGCATAATTTAGACTAGATTATAGTAATGTATAACTATTTTGCTTCCCATAGATACTAAGTTTACATAATTGACTAGGTTAGTGAAAATCAAATTTTGGGCAAAACCTCAAATTATGCTTTTCAAACAAATTATCACGACTAGGAATTTACAAAACAAATGTTGTTTAACTACATTGTTAATACAACGCAAAAACGTTTTCATCATGCATTTGATCTCATGATGTCATACGAAGTGCACAACTCATGTACATTTTCATTTTATTCGACGAGCAATATCAAACTTATGAGTGCCTTAAGGTTTGCTTATTACTGTTATTATTTTTCTTTCGTTCGAGTCAAGCAAACCGTACCTCCAGTCTACCGTTATAATTAAAGACCGTCTTAAATATTTTGTGAAGTATATTAATATAATTAATATACGATAAATATATCAATTACATTAATAATCGTATACGCGTGTGCCCCCATAGTCTCACGCACGGATATATATTATTTGATATATGTACATATCCCAACATATGTAGTCGTTGAACTTGAAGCAAATGTGATTTATGTTTAAGAGCCCGTTTGGGGTGAGGGTGTAGGATTTAGAATTAGGACTTAGACCAAAATATGTTGTTTGGTAAGCATATATAGGTTTTAAAATTAGGAGTGTTGCCATATATGGAGGTCTTCACAAAACCTACTTAATTGCCCTAGATTATATGATTCTTTGTACTTTTGTGGGCCTATTTGTTTGCCTGTCCCTTTCTCTCTCTTTATATCTTTTATTTTTTATTATAAATTGACTTTTGTTAATACACATTGTACTAATAATTTATAAACAAACAATATATTTCTTTTAATTTAACCTACACTAAATTCAAATATAAATCTAAATCTAAATCCTAGTCCTAAACCCATCTAGAAACCAAATGGGCCCTAAGGCTGGATGGTATGGCACAACCTAACGCACCCTCCACCTCAGCGCCACATCAGTTTTCTCTCTCCTCCCACTTAACTCACTACAACTCACCTTTCAACCGTAGTGGTCATCACAAACTCACCTTTCATTAAAATACCCACTTTATATAAAATATACCTCACTAAATACCCACACACACTCACAACCAAAATAAAAAATAATAAAAACACACACACTCACACAACTCACCAAAGGTGAGTCAGTCACCCTTAGAGACAAAACTCACGCGTGAGTTTTGTTGGTCGGAATGGAACTAGCGCGTGAATTTTAAACTCACAGGGTGAGTTTTGCCCCCATACCGTCCAGACTAAGTTATTATTTGTTTTGAATTGGTTTCTATTGAAATTTTAGAAAAAATGGTTGCGGAATAAGTCGAAACAACCTGGGAAAACACCTACAAATAGGCTGTTTTGGTGAAAGTTAAAGTCACTTTTAGGGACTACATGTAGTCCCTAAAGGTGGCCGTCGGTTTTTGGCTAAAACCTTTAGAGACTACGTATAGTCCATACATGTAGTCCCTAAAAGTTTGATCAATAAAGTTAAGTTTTTTTAGGCACTACTTGTCATGGCAAATAGTAGTCTCTAAAGATACTATAGGGACTAATTGTAGTCTCAAAAGGTTGTCGTCATAGTTTTATCGGTCAATGAAAGTCAAACATCAAAATAGTCAAAGTCAACCGCGTAGTCCCTAAAGAATAAACCAGTAGTCCCTATAGACTTGTAGCATCTACGTTTAGAGGACGGTGGTTATTGAAACCACATGTAGTCCCTAGAGGTTTTTAAAGACTACATCGATCACTTTTAGAGACTACTTTCGTTGTCCCTAAAATCCGTTTTCTTATAGTGTCACTACAAGAATAAGGAGAACGGGCGACGAAACAATCCCCGATGACATATGTCGCCGGGGAAAACACGCTAAATGACAAAAATCAGTCTGACGTGGCACTCATTATTGTAGAATTTTTGTCAAAGTTTGACTAAAAGTATCCCCGACAACATGTTGCCGGGGATACTTTCGTCAGACTTTGACCAAAAAATCTACCCAAAAACTTGGCGGTAGTGTTTCCCGCCCAATATTCCCCGGTAACATGTCACCGGGGAAATTGTTGACCGATGTTGACCGTGGTTAAGCAAAGTCATTAGTTAATGAAGATGGTGTGGTGACGTGGCTTATTGTATCCCCGGCGACATATCGCCGGGGAAAAGTTTAACATTTTTTTACTTTTGTTGACCAAATGTATTAGTTAATGACGAAATGGTGGGTGACGTGGCCTATATTATCCCCGGTGACTTGTCACCGGGGAATAGTATCTATAATTATTATTTTTAATCATTTATATATTTATTATTTATAAAATATATAATTATTGTTCATAATTATATATTCTATATATAATAATTATATAAATAGTAATAAAAAATAAATTTCGGTTCGGTCCGGTCCGGCTTAATTTCTTGGTTCGTTTAATCGGTTCGGTATGTTTTCTCGGTTCGGTTCGCTATGTGGTTTGTTAATTAAATTTCATAGTTGAACATGATATACCGTATACGTTTTCAGGATGCACATGTAGAAACACAAAAACAAACATTTATTTAGTTAAATATTATACATACCACTTGTAGAAACACAAGCTAATCCTTAGACCGATAATCATAAGCGACTTACAATAAAACATACTAATTATATTACAAAGTCGATAAAAGTTTAAACAATAAAACATACGAATTACATTAGCAAAGCCATAAAAGTTTAAACAATGAAGCATACGAATTACATTCCAAATGACAAACTACTCCAAACCAAGTTTTCCCATGTCATAGTAAACTTCATGAAGTAGTGTAGTTGAATTAAGTGTATGTTTTTCGGGATGCATATACATTTACACTGTTGCCTCGAGTACCGTTATCTTTCCAAACAAGTGCTTGCAGTTTGAGCACTCTGCATTTCTTGAAGGTCTCGAAGAATAGCTTTGAGGTGTTGAAGGTCCTGGAGAATAGCTTGGAGGTGTTGAAGGTCCTGAAGAATAACTTGGAGTCGTTGAAGCTCCAGGAGAACTGACCAGTAGACGGGCTCGTTCCTCTTTCCATAAAAAAATTCACATCCAAAATAATCTTCCCGAGGCTGTTAAAGAGTAAAGAAATCAATTTTTAACAAGTAACCAGTTATTTGTATATTACACAAATATAAAACATGTGATTGTTCACCTTTGATTGTGGACATGCATAGTATAGTTTACCACGGGTTTTAGGTTTATACGATTCTCGTAGAACTACATCTCCGACTCAACAACGGCATGCAAAACCTTTATATGGCACCATCTTCATAATAATAGTGTGATTTGTTTGTGGTTGTGATGGGAAGAGTGTGTGTGATCTATTATGTACAACGATAACATTTTGACTCATACGTTGAACATCTAATGTACAACGATAACATATCGACTCATCCGGTAAACATCTAATGTACACGATAACATCTTGACTCATCCTTTGAAGATCTAATGTACAACGATAATATTTCGACTCGTCCGTTGAACATCTAATGTACAATGATAACAAATTGACACATCCGTTTAACATCTAATGTACAACGATAACATCTCGATTCATCTGTTAAATATCTAATGTACAATGATAACATATCGACTCATCCGTTAAACTTCTAATGTATAACGATACCATCTCAACTCATCTGTTAAACATCTGATGTAAAACGATACCATATCGACTCATCCGTTGAACATCTAATGTACAACGATACCATCTCGACTCATCCGTTAAACATCTAATGAACAAGAATATCATCTTGACTCGTCCGTTGAACATCTATTGTACAACGATATCATATCGACTCATCAGGTAAAGATCTAATGTATAACGATAACATCTCGACTTATCCGTCGAACATCTAATGTACAACGATAACATTTCAACTCATCCGTTGAACATCTAAGGTACAACGATAACATATCAACTCATACGGTAAACATATAATGTATAACGATAACATCTTGACTCATCCGTTGAACATTTAATGTACAACGATAACATTTTGACTCATCTGTTGAACATCTAATGTACAACGATAACATATTGACTCATCTGTTGAACATCTAATGTACAACGATAACATCTCGACTCATCTGTAAATATCTAATGTACAACGAGAACATATCGACTCATCCGTTGAACATCTAATGTACAATGTTACCATCTTGACTAATCTGTTGAACATCTAATGTACAACGATACCATCTCGACTCATCCGTTAAACATCTAATGTACAACGATAACATTTTGACTCATCCGTTGAACATCTAATGTACAACAATAACATATCGACTCATCCGTTGAACATCTAATGTACAACGATAACATCTTGACTTATCTGTTAAACATCTAATGTACAACGATAACATATCGACTCATCCGTTGAACATCTAATGTACAACGATAACATCTCGACTCATACAATAAATATCTAATGTACAACAATAAGATATTGACTCATCTTTTTAACATCTAATGTACAACGATATCATATCGACTCATCCGGTAAACATCTAATGTACAACGTTAACATCTCGATTCATCCGTTGAACATCTAATGTACAACGATAGCATATCGACTCATCCGGTAAACATCTAATGTACAATGATAACATCTCGACTCATCCGTTGAACATCTAATGTACAATGATAGCATATCGACTCATCCGGTACACAATGTACAACGATAACATATCGACTCATCCGTTGAACATCTAATGTACAACGATAGCATATCGATTCATCCGGTAAACATCTAATGTACAACGATAATCCACACGACTTAAGTCCCTCCGATGATACTCTAATGTGAAACAGCGTACGATAGCATATCCGACTCATCCGGAAACATCCTAATGGGTTAATTGTTTTAACTATTATTATGATAAACTATTTTTATAAAATATAATTATACAAAAAAAAAATAGTTAAAAAATATTTAGTTAAAATACTAATCCGACGTGACAAATCGCATGGGAAAAACTCATCAGCACGTTCCCACCCAAAATTTAGTTATCCAATCCCGCCAAATCACTAAACCGGACAAACTTTAAAACGACTTTCCTCTCTTCTCTCTCTGCTTTCAATTCCCTAGATTTCATCGACGACATATGTCGCCGGGGGATATTTACAGAAGAGCCAACAAAAGCAATCTGGTACGGGGATTTAAAAAGCAACAAAAGCAGATCTGGTACCAAAAAAACTTAGACAAAAAGTTATTCACCCAAAAAAACACCACTGGCGATTGTCCTTCAGAACTCACCGGTAAACAACCTACCACCACCATGCCACTCACCATCACCACCATGCCACTCACCATCACCACCACATAACCCACTACCATCACCACCACCACTCACCACAGAACCCACCACCACTCACCATCGCCTCTGACACGAGCACACGGTGATTGAACCCTCCTCCTCTTCTAAACCATAATTCTTTCCTTAACCCTCTAAATGATAATTCTTCTACTTCTTTTTCTAACCCTCTAATTATTAGTGGTGTTTGATTTTGTTTTTGGTTAAACAAAGGTTTTGTTGTAATTTTTTTACATTTTGTTAATTATAATAAGGTTTGGTTAAACAAGTTTAATAAGGTATAATAAGTTGTTAATTATAAAATTTTGTTAATTAATTTTTTTTGTTTGGCAGTTGACAGTAGCCAAGACCGAGGGGGCGGGAACGAGCCGAGAACGAGCCGAGAGGCGAGAACGAGCCGAGTCCACAGCCGAAGGTATGTTCTAACTTTTTTAATCATTTTGGTATCTCCGGGGACATGTTGTCGGAGAATGTTTATAGTCATTACTTTATGTTATATAAGCCGTGAATTTAAATGTATGTTATATATAGTTAGTAATATGTGTTTTTGTGGTATTAGTTTGAATTGAAATGAAATATAAGCCGTTTATGAATTGCTTTTGGTATTAGTTTGAATAAGCCGTTTATGAATTGAAATGAAATATAAGCCATTTATGAATTGTATTTGGTATTAGTTTGAATAAGAAATAATGACCCAAAACTTTGTCCTCATAAGACATAACGAGTCACTAGTTAACCGTTTATATAAGCTGTTTATGCTAATTAACCGTTTATATAAGCTGCATAAGCTGTTGTACAAAAGCTTATCAGAATAAGCTGTTGCGCATAAGCTGTTTAACAACAGCTTATGCTGATATACATGTATATTTTTTTCATTATAATAGAATTTAAATGTATGTTTGTAAGGGCATCCACAATGGGAGGTTTATGAAAAGGTTTAAAACTCATGAAAAGGTTTATCTTTTGTTTCAACCATAGTGAGCTTATAGTTTATATCTATGTGGCATGAAGAGGTCCAAGATCCTAGACCTATTCATAATTTAATGCATGTGTTATGGTTGAACATTTCATATTGTTGTAAAAGGTTTATACATAGTGGTATGAGGTTTATACTATCAAAAGCTTTATAAGTTTATGACTTGGCATTTTATAAACCTATTGAAAAGCTTCACCATTGTGGATGCTCTAATGTGTGTTTGGTTATTTGTGTTTGGATATGCGTTTTATTATTTGCATTTCGATATGCATTTGGTATTTGTTTTATAGAATGTTTTAGGATTTTAGTGAATAATTTCGAAAAATCCGCGTTTGAATTTAATCATCCTATAGAAAACCTATCCGGAATTAATTTATTAGAAATTAATTTCGGAAAGTCCCCTGTTTAGGACTACTTTTTGAATGTTTTGTCTCATTTAGGATATGAATGCGTATAACTGGTTTACTATTTGAGATGATTTCGATAGTGTTTCTCCTTTACTCCTACAAATATGTCTTTAAACACATATTTGAGGAGTTGAGGGGAAATGCTGTCGAAATTTTCTCAAACGAATTATTCAAAGAGTGGGTTAAGATTTCCTTCCATAGTTGCACTAGGTGAACAAAACAACTCGTATTCCTCGTTTAAATGTGTTTAAATAAGAGCATATAATAACTAATTGTATCGTTAAAACGTAGTTATGGTAATTGATAAGAGTTGGACGTGTCTTGAGCGTAGTGAAAAAGCATTTTTTACTGGTCTTAAGAAATTCGTCGAGCATTGCAAGCCGTTAGTGAATAGTTCCAAAAATATAAAATGTCCATGCAAGTCTTGTCGTAATGTATCTTGGGTAGCCATCAAGAACCTTTTACACTACATTACGAATAATGGGTGAGACCCAAGTTATAAAACATGGAGTCACCACGGTGAACTAAATCTTCCTCCGCCAGTAATACATAACACAACACAACCTTAGATGAGTGACATGACAACATACCTTAATGATCTTAGCTACATTCCTCCGAATAATGAAGAAAATGAGCCAACTCAAGGAGATATTGGTGAGACAAGTAACTAACCGACTCAAGCTATACGTAATGAGTTTGAAGAGTTATATGCTAGTGCCAACGAGGAGCTGTACCCGGGTTGTGACTATGTGGCTCGATTAGACTTTATGGCAATGTTTACCCATTTTAAGGTTAAAGGTAAATTGACTATATCTATATTCAATGAAATGCTAGAGTTTTTCTAATTTATATATCCTCCCAGTAAAGGATACATGCTCCCACCGTCATACTATGCAAGAAAGAAGACATTTAAA
>BQNB010031949.1:35879-53551 GCA_026074375.1 Tanacetum coccineum | reverse complement strand
CGGGAGTGAAAAGTTTACAAATTACAAATATGAGTAGTGTTAGCATCTATACTTGTACTTAACAGTGATTTTGTTTTAAGCTTAGTTTGGAATAAGTGAAAAGTCGGGAACGACGAATTTATCCATTTTGGGGCATTTTAGGATTGAAATGCATCTTGTTCTATGATCCCAAATTAACAATAACGAAAGTCAAATAAGTTAGCTAGTTGCTTAAAATGAAAAGAACAAAAAAAAATGAGAAAAATCAAAAATCAAAAAATATTAGTGTTAGTCAATGTATATATTTTAAAAAGTGGTAAAAACGGGGCTTGTCGAAGCTATTGATTCTTTATTTTCCCTTGACAAGCACTTAGCTACTTTTCGAGGTTATTAGTCAAGGGGGATCAAGATTCTTAGTTTTCTAAATGCTTACTTCATAGCATTGCGTGAGGACACGCAACAGTTTAGTATGGGGGATTTTGGTATGTGTTTAAATACACATACCTTTATCCTTTAAAATCAACCCTAAACGACCAAAAACGCACATAAAATGCCACATATATGCTTGTTTTTGTGTTTGTACTGTGCAGGTATCGGATATTCACTAAAGGACAAAAACAAAGCCAAGCCGGACAAAACTGAACATGGATTTGGAAAGAGCGCGAAAAACTAAGGCCAAGGGTTCAAAAGGGTTAAAAACGAAGCTAAAACGGAAATTTCCGGATCGACTCGACAACGTTTGTGCAATTAATTAAGTCAAGACGAAGTCCAAGTCAACCCCGGGATATGGCATTGAAAAGAGCATCAAACCCGAACCCATCTAATGGGTCGGGTAAGCCCATTAGTATATTATGTGAAGACTTTGAAGCCCAAAACCAAAAATAAAGCCCATTTCCCTTATAAAACCAAACGGCCCAAACTGTTAGCCCAATTGCACTTAACTTTTGTTTAATCACAAGGACCATGTATGTAATAACTTATATAACCCTCAAGGGGTTATTCTGCCAAATCCCAAACTTTGACACAACCACACGGACTTAGCTTGCAATTGAAAGACACAAGATGAGGGGCTCGTTCTGCCATTTAACCAAACTCACCCTTTTATAAAACCATACACACTGTACATCCTCCCCACTTTCCCGCCCAAAAACTCCCATCACCATCCTGTCACTTTCACCCCTCGTTTACTGTTCATAAACCTCCAAAACCATCACTCTCCCTCACCCCACACCCACATGGGTCAATGAACACGCTGGCAATCCCTAGTGCGACTATTGGCTATGGAAATCAAGGGCTTTGATTATTCGGATTGGTGAGCAAGCAAAGATTAAGGGCCAAGATGGACTTTGGATTCCACACACACAACAAACACACTCCCTCAACTGTCTCTATGAAGAAACACACATGAAGACACTAGGGTTTAGTATAAATAGGCATAGTTAGCTTATTTTCATGAGGGTCGAATTTTTTGTAAAGTGAACACTTGTAAACCAAAGATTTGGCAATTTAATATATTGCAATTTATATTTTCAGTTAATTTCCTGTCTTTTAAATACTTTGTTTTTAAATTACTTGTCAATTTTAAGTTTTCCTTAAAAAAAATTTTGTCATTTAAGCTTATCTATCTTTGAAACTTGTTTCATAAGCCCTTTGGATAAGCTTTTGAGACCTCAAAAGCTTATACAAAGTTTGTTTTTAGTTTCTGTCAAAAAAAAATCATAAAAAAAGAGAAGAAGCAAGGAGCATGGTGAATTAAGGATGGCCATGGTTTTAGAGCTTATGGTAAGCTATAGGTTTGGTTTTATAAGCTTTTGGAAAGCTTACTTAACAACCATAAGCTAGGACCATTGTAAGTTTCTCTTTTAATTTTCTTTGCTCATTGTCACTGTAGCATAGCTTAATTTCAGCTTATTTATGTCATTTTGTGCTTATTCATGTTTCTTTATGCTTATGTGTACCTATTGATTGCTTATTTGTCACTTCTTTGAATTTTGTTTGAAACTGCCATTTTTAGCTTGTAACTGTGTGTTTTCTTTCTTGCTTATTTTAGAGCTTAATGTTGTGCTTTTCTTGCTGCTAATTGCTTATTTGTCATTGCTAATTACCTGTCTTTAATTGTCTTTCTTTAAATCTTTGTTAATTAGCCTTTAAATTTGATTTTTACTACTTAAAGGAGTGTTTGGCATAAGGGTCTTAAGTGGGTCATTTCAGGTTATTGAACTTTTGGGTCACTTGGTCTCTATTGGCCAGCCTTATTAAGATGTTTTGAAGCTAATTTTGAGAATTTTTAAGTTTGATTGTTTTTTTTAGCTTTTTTCTAATAGGCCATTTGAAACTGTCATGACAAGACAGTCTCAAGAGCTTATTTGATTGAGTTTGTTTTGGCCAGCCTTTGACTCTCATTTATGTGTCTCCTTAAGTGTCTAAATGAAATAGATTAGAATCCATTTGGTTTACTTATTTAACTGCAAAAATCTGTCAACCTTTTTCTAAGTCATTTTTTTATAAGCTTTTTTCACTTTAAATTTTGAGTTAGTTAAATTAGTTCTTGGCTTTCAAAAATTTGAGCATAAGCTCATTTCTTGTCATACTACATCTGTTTCAGGTTGTTGTTCATGTTTAAGCTTATCTGCTAGCTGATTTTTAAGCTTGCTTGTTGACCACTTTTTCTTTCTAAAAGGTTCCACTGGTGCAAACCAGTTACCTTTAATCTCTTTTTCTTGCTTATTTTTTAGTAAAACCTGTGTTTTTTTTTGCTTTTCTTGAAAGGCCATAAGCCACTCAAGCATCCGCAGCTAACTACAACCAAGGAAACAGCGGTCATCGAGCCTCGATTTCAAATCAAATTCGACCTCCCGGTTTTCCTCCCGCTCAAAACAATCATAATGTGCAAAATCAAGGAAACAATCAGAATCGTTACAACCAAAACCGGGGGAATATCCAATCAACTCCAGCTACCAACCCCCGTTCATCAAGGTTCAAATCTAATCGACCTCAGGTTGTTCACCTCCTGCTTATCAGCTCCCGCCTATCAAGCTCCAGCTCCTCAGATTCAAGGTGTATCGAAGGAAGATTTCCAAGCCTACGTAAAGGCTAATGATGCTGTGATGAGGAACATGCAAACTCAAGGTCAAAACATGCAAAATCAATTGACCAATCTCACGGACATGCTTTCCAAATTTCTCACTTCCAATACCGCCTCTACTTCGGGAACTCTCCCTAGTAACACTGTTACTAACCCGAAGGAGGATTTAAAGGGTATTACCACTCGAAGTGGTGTAGCTTACAAGGGACCCACGATTCATACTACTTCTTCTCCTAAAGTAGTAGAACGTGAACCCGAGGTCACAAAGGACACGATGCCTCCTACTAATAACGGAAGCACCGAAGACGTCCCACCTCCGGTTGTCCCTGTTGTCCATCATGAATCAATCTCTGAGCCCGTAAATGCTCCAGTTAGTGCTTCATAGGCCTACCAAAAGCAGCAATTCCATTTCTCAAGAAAAATGATGAAAGATGTCGTGAAAAAGCGAACGACAAAATTGAGAAATGCTACGAAATCTTAGAGATTTTGAAGTTTTGAAAAAATTAGATTTACGGATCCTTGAGATGCTTATGCCCAAAATTCGCCTTCAGACTCTTAAAAACCTAATCGTAAACAAAGAAAAGTTGAGTGAAATGGCTAAACCCCATTGAATGAGAATTACTCAGCGGTCCTCCTAACAAGTACCGAAAAAACTGAGACTAAGGCCGATTTTCTTATTCATGTGAATTCCCAATTAATACATGCAACGCCTTGGCCAATCTTGGCGCGAGCATCAATCTTATGCCATATTCCGTAAAGGAAAAATCTCTCTCTTCCCGAACTAACCCCGACTTGCATGACGCTAGAGCTAGCGGACCGATCTATCTCTGAACCAATCGGTATCGCTGAAGACGTCTATGTAACGGTGGGAAAGTTCCAATTTCCTGCAATTTTGGTACGTCGATTTTAGCCAGACCCCCGATACCTTTAATTCTCATGAGGATTTCTTAAAGACCAGCGAGCATTAATCGTATGTAACGAGGGTGAATAACCTTCGTGGTAGCCGAAGAGGGCATTACATTTAATTGACCAACTTTCGAGATACACGGCTAATTACAATCATATGACGGCAAACCGAATTGACGTCATTGATATGGCTTGTGAAGAATACTCTCAAGAAGTTCTTGGCTTCTCAAATGTGATCTCGAGTGGCAATCCCACTCCTTACTATGATCCAATCGTCTCTACCGTTTTCTCCGACTTTAAATCCATTTGGGGACATTGATTTTTCTCCTTTCCGAAGAGCCGACTCTATCTTGCTATAGAGATATCCCAACTTCACGGAAGTTTATCCAACATATCATGACCCTGATGGGGACATTCTTCCTCCACGAAAGCAATTCATAAAGTGGATCCCTCACCACCACCTCCCAATCAAGGAAATTATTTTCCGGAAACTCGAAAAGATCTTAAAATTTGTGAAGCAAACAATGAAAATTCTTCAGTTAATGAGCCCCCTGAGGTTGAACTCAAGGACTTGCCACCTCATTTAGAATATGCATTTCTGGAAGGTAACGACAAGTTACCCGTCATAATTGCAAAAGATTTAAAGAATGAGGAAAAGGCCGCTCTAATCGAGGTTCTAAAGTCCCACAAGCGAGCCATCGCTTGGAAACTTTCTGATATTAAGGGTATCGACCCAGAGTTTTGTACCCACAAAATTCTCATGGAAGAGGACTACGAACCGACGGTTCAGCATAAGCGGGTAAATCCAAAATCCAGACGCAATCAAGAAAGAGGTTGAAAAGCCTCTCGACGCCGGGATTAATTTTATCCATTCTGACAGTCCATGGGTAAGCCCGGTGCATTGTGTACCGAAGAAGGGTGGCATGACCGTCGTCAAAAATGATGAAAATGATTTAATACCGACTCGATTGGTCACAGGGTGGAGAGTGTGCATTGACTATAGAAAGTTGAATGAAGCTACCCGAAAGGACCATTTTCCATTGCCCTTTATGGACCAAATGCTCGAAAGACTCGCGGGAAACCAATTCTATTGTTTCCTCGATGGCTTTTCGGGTTATTTCCAGATTCCCATAGACCCGAAGGACCAAGAAAAGACAACCTTTACTTGCCCATACGGAACATTTGCCTATCGCCGCATGCCTTTTGGGCTATGCAATGCACCCGACACGTTTCAACGAATGGATGAAGGCAATCTTCCACGACATGATTGAAAAAATGTGTGGAGTGTGTTTATGGATGACTTTTCAGTCTTCGGGGATTCTTTCTCTACATGCCTATCCCATTTGGACAAAATGTTAAAACGGTGTGAAGACACCAATTTGGTCCTAAACTGGGAGAAAAGCCATTTCATGGTAAAAGAAGGCATTGTTCTTGGACACAAAATCTCTAAGTCAGGAATTGAGGTCGACCGAGCTAAAGTTGACGTTATCGCCAAGCTCCCTCACCCGACTACTGTGAAAGGTGTCCGAAGTTTTCTTGGGCACGCCGGTTTTTACCGACGATTCATACAAGACTTCTCAAAAATAGCCTGCGCCCAATGACTCACCTGCTTGAAAAAGAGACCCATTTTTCTCTCAAAAGAGTGATCGAATCCTTAATACACTTAAAAAAATTGACCAGGCACCAATTTTGATGCTCCCGAATTGGACATGCCTTCGAACTAATGTGTGTATGCAAGGTGATTTGCAAATTGGGGCAGTCCTAGGGCAACGAAAAAACAAGCATTTCCAACCAATTCACTATGCCAGCAAAACCATGACTGAAGCTCAAGCACACTACACTACGACCGAAAAAGAATTACTTGCCGTAGTGTACGCTTTTGAGAAATTTCGGTCATATCTTGTTTTGTCCAAAAGCATAGTGTATACCGACCATTCTGCTATAAAGTATCTCTTCGCTAAAAAGGATGCTAAGCCAAGACTGATGCGGTGGATCCTTTTGCTCCAAGAATTCGATGTTATCATCCGAGACAAAAAAGGAGCAGAAAATCTGGCCGCCGATCATCTTTCCAGACTTGAGAACCCTCATCAAGATAAACTCGAGAACAAGGAAATCACGGAAACATTTCCCTCGAACTCTGATACGGTTTGCTCTTCGTGTGATAATACCATGTTTATAGAATTTGCAAACTACCATGCAGGGAATTTCATTGTCAAGGGAATGTCATCCCAACGGAAAAACAAGTTTTTCAAAGATGTCAAACACTACTTCTGGGATGACCCCTTCTTGTTCAAAATCTGTGCGGATCAAATGATTCGCGTGTGTGCACACAAAGAAGCTCTCAACATTCTCAAAGCTTGCACAATGGACACACCGGGGACAACACGGTGCAAATCTCACCGCCAAAAGGTCCTTTGATGCCGGATTCCTTTGGCCTTCAATACACAAAAGAAGCCCACGAGTTGGTTAAAAATTGAGACGCTGTCCAACGACAAGGAAAAAATTTCATAACGGGATGAGGATGCCTCAAAATTCCTCCAAGTTTGTGAAATCTTTGACGTTTGGGGCATAGACTTCATGGGACCGTTCCCATCATCAAAAGGAAACAAATACATACTTGTGGCTGTCGATTACCTGTCAAAATGGGTTGAAGCGAAAGCGCTCCCCACCAACGACGCCCGAGTAGTTTGCAAATTTCTTAAATCTCTCTTTGCCAGATTTGGTGCCCCTCGTGCCATCATCAGTGATCCATGGAACACTTTTTTGCAATGACAAAGTTTGCAAAGGTCATGCGTAAATATGGATTCCACTCATCGTCTCTCCACCGCGTATCACCCACAAACAAGTGGGCAGTTTAGTATCGAATCATGGTTTAAAAAGAATTCTTGAAAGGACAGTGGGCGAACATCGGCCTCTTTGGTCGGAACAAACTAGATGACGCTCTCTGGGCCTTCGACACATACAAAACACCTATCGGGTGCAACTCCGTACAAGCTTGTATAGAAAAAGGCATGTCATCTGTCGATAGAAGTTGGAACACAAAGCTTAACTGGGGCCCTTAAAACATGCAAACTTTGATCTCAAACCCGCGGGTGATCAATGCAAAGTCAACTCAATAGAATTAGTGAACTGCGTGATCAGCTGATGAAAAGTCATTGATTACAAAGAGAAAACTAAGAGGATTCATGACGCAAAGATCAAAAACCGCGTTTTCAACGTCGGTGATCAAGTCCTTATCTTTAACTCAAGATTGAAAATTTTCTCTGGCAAATTGAAGTCCCGCTGGTCAGGACCATTTACCATTGTTCAAGTTTTCTCGTATGGCACCGTTGAGTTATCCCAAAACTCTAGGCCAAACTTCAAAGTAAATGGTCATAGTCTCAAGCACTACTTTGGAGGTGATGTCCCTGCCATGGATATCCCGGACCTCCAAACCTTCCCTAAGGACAACTAAATTCAGGGAATTGGGTCAACTATGCCCCTAAACAACGCTTCGTGGGAGGCCCCCATTCTTATCCTAGTTATCAGTAGTAGTATAAGCTAGCTTAGTAATGAATTAGTGTTCAGTTGTTTGTGAGAGGTCTCTGTTGAGCTTTTGTTGGTGGTTTGTTTCTTTTCTCTTTTGCTCTTTTAGCTGCAAAATGCTTTCTTCTTTTCTCTAAGAGTTGTTGAAATAATGTAGCCTTTTCTTCAATAGACAACTCTTCTTGTTCTTGTGCTTGCAATCTTTCAGCTAATTGATGATCAGCATCAATCTTTACCTGTATATCATCCCATGTTTCAATCAAGGCAATATTGGCTTCTTTTTCTTTTTTAGCTTTCTCTCTTGCAAGTCTTTCTTCTTCATCAAATTCAGCTTGTAATTTTAAACCAGTTTCTTCATCAAACTTGATTAGATCTTTCTTCTTCATAGGCTTCACAGGTTCTATCAATATCCCTTAACCTTTGTCCTGTGATTGTTGTGAAGATAGTTGTGAAGGTATTGTTGTTGTAGATTCACCCAGCTCTTGTATAACAACCATTTTCTCCTTAGGTTTTGTACTTTTTATTTCCATAAGTGCTTGAGCCAAAGTAATATCATCAACAGTTGTAATTGTAGCAGTAGTTGTTGTAGCGGTACTAACATTTGTTGCATCACCAACAGTACTAACAACATTACCAACATTAACTTCATCATTTTCCTTATAAGCAGCAACTTCTTGTTCTGCACCAAACACCTCCTCACCATTTAAAACATTCACATCAAACATCTCTTCATCCACATTTTGAACAGTAACCAGGGTCATTTCTTCATCTGCATCAATAGAATCAATCCTCCCCTGTTTGGATGCATCCTTACCCAAACTTTCTTCATTATCAGAGGATTCTATCCTAGCTGTCAAACCAACTTTGTATAATCTCTTCAGCCTATGAGTTCTTGATCTAATTTTCTTTCAAGCTTCTTGACCCTCCTTTTCATACTAGAAATCTCATTCTGTTGAGTGGTCTTTGTCTTCTCCAAATCAAGAACCCTATTTTGTAAAGTGGTACATAGTGCCATCAATTCATCAAGTTTAAGTCTATCCTAATTACTTTGAAGTGTGTTACCTCTTGCGAGCAGTGAATCATTAGAATGTTTAGATACATTCTCAAACCTAGTTTGAGCAATAGTATCCCCCATGGTTTCTTGGCACCTGGGACCACCACCTAAAGTAGTTCCTTGAGAACTAAATTCATTAGGTGTTGCCTTGGATCGGATCTTATTGATGTTACCATTGTCCTGCTCTGCTTCTAAGCTAAAAGTAGTAGTGGCAGCCCTTACCAAACTGTTACCCAACTCCTTATGGACAGCCTCATCTATAACCTTTTCAATATGATCACTAGACTGAGGTACCTGAGCGTCCTTTCTTTTAGGCTTCCTAGGTTGTTGTGTCTTTTGAGGTTGAGGAGATGGTTGAATAAAGGTGGGTATGTGATGGGGATCAGTTGGATTTGTTGAACCTTCACCCAATTGTGATTGGATTTGTACCACCATTGTTTGAAATAAAGGTGTTACTCTATAAGAAAAACCTTTGCATACCCTTCTCATATTTCCAAAAATATTTTTAGTATGAGAGGGTGCAATATATATTCTCTTATGAGTTGGCAACCCATCAAGTTGTTATCCAAAAATACTTGTACAAACCTTGGATACATCAAAAATTTACCAGACAAATTATCCAAGTTTCTAATCATACTTTCAAAAATGAATTTTGAATAGTTGAATTTCTAGTCTGTAGCTAAACAGATAATGGCAGATGTCATAGTACTACTAAACTCATTCCATGCAGTAGTCTTTGGACTTAGTGGTATGTGTTTAATTACACATACCTTTTACCTTTAAAATCAACCCTAAACGACCAAAAACGCACATAAAATGCCACATATATGCCTGTTTTTGTGTTTGTACTGTGCAGGTATCGAATATTCACTAAAGGACAAAAATGAAGCCAAGCCAGACAAAACTGAACATGGATTTGGAAAGAGCGTGAAAAACTAAGGCCAAGGGTTCAAAAGGGTTGAAAACGAAGCTAAAACGGAAATTTTCGGATCGACTCGACAACGTTTGTGCAATTAATGAAGTCAAGACGAAGTCAAAGTCAACCCCGGGATATGGCATTGAAAAGAGCATCAAACCTGAACCCATCTAATGGGTCGGGTAAGCCCATTAGTATATTATGTGAAGACTTTGAAGCCCAAAACCAAAAATAAAGCCCATTTCCCTTATAAAACCAAACGGCCCAAACTGTTAGCCCAATTGCACTTAACTTTTGTTTAATCACAAGGACCATGTATGTAATAACTTATATAACCCTCAAGGGGTTATTCTGCCAAATCCCAAACTTTGACACAACCACACGGACTTAGCCTGCAATTGAAAGACACAAGATGAGGGGCTCGTTCTGCCATTTAACCAAACTCACCCTTTTATAAAACCATACACACTGTACATCCTCCCCACTTTCCTGCCCAAAAACTCCCATCACCATCCTGTCACTTTCACCCCTCGTTTACTGTTCATAAACCTCCAAAACCATCACTCTCCCTCACCCCACACCCACATGGGTCAATTTAATTATACCTAACAGTATTAAGTAAAACTACAGTAGAAACTCAAACTATATAAGTATAAACCTATTAATTACACTTAACAGTATTAAGTATAACTAATAGTAAAAACTCACCAGTATTAAGTATAACTAGCAGTACTAATTATACTTAACAACATAAACTTTTTATGACATGAATAACAATACTAATTCATACAAAACTCTACAAAAACATAAAGAGATAAAAGACTTTAAGGATTTAGCATTTCAATACTAGCAATCAAATATTGAAATCTACTTATATCAAAAGCTTTTGTAAGCAAATATGCAACATTCTTGTCAGTATGGATTTTGACCATTTGAATCAATTTCTTTTCATTGCAATCTCTAATAAAGTGATGTCTAATCTCTATATGCTTTGTTTTTAAATAAAAAACATGATTTTTAATTATGCAAATAGTACTGTTTTTTGTCAATAAAGATCTTGGTATGTATAAAATTATACCCATAATCAAGTAGTTGATTCTGAATCCAAAGCACTTGTCCACATCAACTTGAAGCAACCACATATTCAGCTTCTATTGTGGAATTTGCAACCACTGTCAGTTTCTTGCACTTCCATGATATTAATCTACATTAAAGGAATTGACAACCTCCTGTTGTAGACTTCCTATCCAAGCTTGCTCTATCATAATCACTATCAGTGTATGCTACCAAATCAAAAGGAGAATCTTTTGGATACCAAAGGCCAAATTTTGGTTGACTTTTTAAGTACCTAAAAATTCTTTTTACAGCATAAAGATGTGAAACCTTTGGATTGACTTGGTATCTAGCACATGCACACACTGCAAACATAATATCAAGTCTTGAAGATGTAAGATACATCAATGAACCAATCATTGACCTATACATATGAACATCCACTTCTTTACCATCTTCATCCTTGAGTAGAGGCTTTTGAGTTTCCATTGTTATGCTTGCAGTCTTGACTTCTATAAACCCAAATTTCTTTAAAATTTCATCAACATATTTATCTTGACTAATAAATATGCCATCCTTCTTCTGCTTCACTTGTAATCCCAAGAAGAATGTAAGTTCTCTCATAGAACTCATATGAAATTTCGCACGCATCAACTTCTCAAATGCAACGCATAGCTCTTTCTTTGTTGAACCAAAGATGATATCATCCACATAAACTTAGACCAGCAAAATATCACCTTTATGCCTTTTGATGAATAAGGTCTTGTCAATTTTCCCTCTTTGAAACCCATTGTCCAACATATATGTTGACAAGGTTTCATACCAAGCTCTAGGAGCTTGATGTAGTCTATACAGTGCTTTTTCAACCTTGTATACTCAATCAAGAAAGTCTGGATATTCAAATCCTGGTGGTTGACATACATACACCTCTTCTTCAATTTTCCCATAGAGAAAAGCACTTTTTACATCCATTTGATACACCAAAATTAAACTTAAATCAATAATTTTTATGTAGTATATACAAAAACTTTAGACGTTAGTTTTAAATTTATACTTGAATTTTCAAAAAAGTACTTTTCCCCAAAAAAAAAAATGATGAAAAATGCAAAATTAAAATAGAATATAAACTGTGAGGTTGATAAACAGTTGCCTGTATCTTGCGGCACAACACAACCGAAGTTGACAAAAAAGAGAGCCATCTAAAGAAAAGCCCATAGTAAGTACTAATAATCCGAGACTACGATAAAAAGTTTTTGCTGCATCTGCCGGCTCCACCAGATGTTGCAGCCTTCTAAAAGGTCGAGGGTTACAAATTTAGCAATAATGGTTAATAATAAGTGTGAATAAAAGTCTCTTTTGTTAAATAATCAAATATGCTTTTGTAACTTTGGCTATTAAATTTTATAAACCGATGTATAATATGAAAACCCTAAAGAGTTAATGAAACCTAAGGCCCGTGAAGTTCCCGATACTAGTCTGCTGGGGGGTTGTCAAAAGCCTGGGCACTTGAACCGTCTAGATGTTGGATGTGCCGGAAGACGAAAGTCGCTACAGGAGATCTCGCCTTCAAACTCATTATTCTCGGGGGAGACGTGAAACATAGAATGTTGTAAAACATTGATCCATGGTTGAAATTCAAAATAGCACATACACCCTAAGATAAATTGTCGGGAGTGAAAGTTTACAAATTGCAAATATGAGTAGTGTTAGCATCTAACACAATAATTAACAGTGATTTCATTGTTAGCTTGGTTTGGAAAAAGTGAAAAGTCGAGAACATATGAATTTATACCTTTTTTGTGAGCAAAATTCTCTACGATCGAAATCATCTTTGTTCTAAGATCCCTCTAAAGCGGTATTAAATAACGAAGACAACGTTCTAATGTTAGTGTTGATTCACAGTGAAAAAAATAAAAAACAAAAAGATGTGTAGATAAGAGTATATAATATAAAATGGTAAAGACGGGATTTACAAACTATGCGTCTTTAACTTTCTCGATGAACACATAGCTTACTTTTTTGAGGTATTAGTCGAGAGCGATGACAGATTCTTATTTTCTAAATGCTTACTTATAGCATTGCTGGAGAACACGGCAATACCCTTAGTATGGGGTGAATTTGGTATGTGTTTAAATAACACATGACCTTTTACCTTAAAAACAATTAAAATAACAAAAACGGACTTAAAATTCCAAAAAATATGCTTGTTTTTTGCTAATTGTGTTGTGCAGGAACGGATACTAGAGAAAAGGACGAAAAACCGAAGGCCAAACCGATAAAGACCGACACGGAATGGAAAAAACGTGGAAAAGACAAAAGTCAATACAAAGCCAAGTCTGAAAAAGTTAATCAGAGGAGCTCAACCCGACAAAGTCGATGTTACCAAAGCCGATAGCCGTAACCAAGAGAATGTTGAAATTGGGCCCATGCCGAACCGAATCTATGGGCTGGGTCCAGCCCAATTTACACAGGAATACATAAGACTTAAAAAGCTCATAATCCCGTTTTTATATTACCCAGAGGACAATCTTGCCAACCCAGAAAGTTGTACCCCAAAAGGACTTTTCTCTTTGCATAAACCTCTACACCACGTTCAAAGGACCAAAACGTAGCCAAAACAGGTCTCCCAAAGTATATTAAACCACATGTACTTTTGTTTGCAATCACAATATCAACTGCAGGGCTTTTTCTGCCACAACCCACAAACCCTGTTTACGCTCCCTACAAGGACTGAAATTGCAAAGACAAGTATATACAGAGAGGCCATTTTTTGACAAAACCACAAACCCACACCCCCGTTTTAAATTACTGTACATCTTCTACAGCCTTTTCCCGCCAAACTCATAAACCCCACAACCTGTCTTTGTCAACCTCGTTGACCACCCCCACATCCCTCCAAAACTGTCACCAACACTCACCCCACATTCAAATCCAGCTTGGCAATCCCATTACTCCTTATTGGTCAAGATCTTTTAACGGCTTAGATTCAAAGGTGTGGGCAACAAGCAAGATTGAAGGCTGGGATTTGCTTATGACTTTCTCCTCACAAAAGAAAACCAACAAGCACACAAGACTGTTTTATCTCTACAAGGAAGCACACAATAGAAAAGACACAAGGCAAGAGACCTAAAACCCTAGCTTATTTGGCTATAAAAGTTTTTGTAAGCCATTATGGCAGGAGAGTTAGTTTTTTTAGTGTGTAATTTGTAGAGTTCAGTTTTAGTTTCTAAGTTTTAACCTAGCTTTTATGTACTTGTATTTTTTTTAATGAAAATTGAGGTTTAAAGTTTCAAATTGTGTTCCAAGTTCTTAAGCTCACTGTTTAAAGCTCTCATAAAAGCAAATTATTAATCTTTTGTCAACTTGATACAAGATACCAAGAAAAATTAAAAGAAAAGTCACTGTTTGATTAAGCCATGGATGAATGAGCAAACTTGGATGGCTCATTGGGTGCTTAGTATAGCTTATTTATAAGATAAGGGGTAGGATTAGAGCTTATTTAGGTTCATACACTCCTGTTTTGAGCAAGGAGGCAAGGTATACTAAGTGCACTTTTTAAATTTTGCTTAAAAGTTACTGTAGCATGCTTATTTTCAGCTTTTTTATGACTTAATGTGCTATTTGCTTTTGCATTTTACTTAGTGCTTAACCATACTTGTTTAATACTTGTCTTTTAAAATTTGTGCTTAAACTAGTCTTTATAGGTTTAAAATCCGTTTTTAAAAATATAAAGGGGTGTTTGGGTTAAGCCCAAAATGGGTCAAAATGGCAATGTCATGGGTTGTGGGTATGTGGTCAACTTTGGCTTAAGTTATTAAGCCATTTAGAGTCTTTTTCCAAAGTCTTTAAGTTCAAAAAAAAGTGTTTTTCAAGTTTTCTCATTGCTTACTTAGGTCTACCAGTTTTTTTTAAGGGTCAAAGAGCTTATTTGATTGAGTTTGTTTTGGCCAGCCTTTGACTCTCATTTATGTGTCTCCTTAAGTTGTCCAAATGAAATAGACTAGAATCCATTTGGTTTATTTAGTTTACAGTCAAAATCTTCAACCTTTTTCATAAGTCATATTTTTTTGATTTATAAGCATTTTTCACTTTAAATTTTGAGTTAGTTAAATTAGTTTTTGGCTTTCAAAAATTTGAGCACAAGCTCATTTCTTGTCATACTACATCTGTTTCAGGTTGTTGTTCATGTTTAAGCTTATCTGCTAGCTGATTTTTAAGCTTGCTTGTTGACCACTTTTTCTTTCTAAAAGGTTCCCCTGGTGCAAACCAGTTACCTTTAATCCCTTTTTCTTGCTTATTTTTTTAGTAAAACCTGTGTTTTTTTGGCTTTTCTTGAAAGGCCATAAGCCACTCTTTAGGCCCATATAAGCTGTTTGCCCTAGGGATCCCTTATTGAGCTTAAAAATAAGCACAAAAAGCTGTCCCCAAGGCTGCTAGGTCTGCCATTTTGCCTAACATGCTTATTTGCCTATTGTTAGCATTGCTGTCTTTTTGCCTGTTTATTTGGCTTATTTAGAGTTCATTATTGCTTATTAGATATTGTTCATAATCTGTCTTGCTTATTTCCCTCCCCTTGTTGCTTATTAGTTCCTAGAATAAGCCCATAAGTTAGCCATTTTTGCCTTAGTGTTATATTAGTGTTCTGACAGTTTTTTGTTCCCTTTTCCAGCTTATTTATAAGCATTCACAAAAAGTTGTAGTTATATAAAATGATCACCTTCATGTGCTTAACAAGTTTGGGTAAAAAGTTTTTCTAAAAAAAGGGATAAGAGGAAACCCGGGTGAGCAAGGCTCGAACCCGGGTCTCAACCCTCATCAACCCTCCTTCTACAAACACTCCTACCGCTGTGCCCTTGGGTCTTTTCTGTTAGACCCTTGGGCACTTTGGTATATAAGGGTGTTTTTGCCCTATATGCCTTTCAGCCCTTGCTACGCTTATTTTCAGCTTATTTATATCTGAATTAGGGTTTCTTTATTTTTTTAGGCTAGTTTTAGGCGTCTTGTATTTAGGTATTTTCTCTCAAAATTTTTTAAACTTAGTTTAGTATTTTTTTTAGATTTATTACTTTAAATTTATGTTTTAAAGAATTCATAAAAATTAATATAATTATCAAAAAATATTTTTTCTTTTTTAGGAAATTTTCTTTAGTAATATTGTACGTAGAGAAAAATAGAAAAACTTTCGTTAAGGGTCATTTTTATAAAATTTTGATTTTTAAAGAACGGGTCTCGGAGCCTCCGCGTTTTCGTTTTGACTCGTTTTTACTCTAATAACTCCGTTTCGGTCTAGTCTTTTTCATTCTTATTATTAGTCCCTTTAGAGTTGAATAGAAGTAAAAATCTTTTGTAGGGTCAATTTTTAAGATTTTAGGGTTTTTGACCCCTTGTTGGGATTCTATACTCTCGATATTTTCAGTTTAATTCATAATTTTTAGGTTTTTCTCAATCGTTTTTTGTTGTTAATTGATTAATTTTGCTTTTACACTCTCAATCATTATCTCAGTCAAAACTCCCAATTTTCCGACTGTATCGATTCTCTAAGCACGCCCGTGGGAATAAACGAGACCCGGGGATATTCTATACTACTTCTCGGTTTCATTGATTATTTTTAGACTATACTTATTATATATATTTTATTATATATTATATATATATATATATATATATATTTGATTATATATTATATATATAAGAGGTGTTAGTTTAAACGTCAATCAACCAGAGTCTGTATTTCATATTAGCAACTGTACCGTCGCATGCCATATCAAGTTTGCTACCTGCACTCTTCTTGGAAATGCTCTGACATGGTGGAATTCCTATGTCAAGACTGTTGGTCATGATGCTGCATATGGCATGCCATGGAAAACATTAAAGAAGATGATAACTAATAAGTATTGCCCAAGAGGCGAGATCAAGAAGCTAGAAATTAAACTGTGGAACCTGGAAGTCAAAGGTACTGATGTGTTGAGCTATAACCAACGTTTCCAAGAGTTGGCACTGATGTGCTCGAGAATGTTTCCTGAAGAAGCTGATGAGGCCGAGAAGTATGTCAGTGGACTTCCCGACATGATTCAGGGGAGTTTGATGGCATCTAAGCCCAAGACAATGCAAGATGCAATTGAGTTTTCAATTAAACTGATGGATCAAAAGATCCGTACTTTTGCTGACCGTTAAACTGAAAACAAAAAGAAACTTGATGACAACTCAAGAAACAACCAGAATCAACAGCAGTCTTTCAAAAGTCAAAATATGGCAAGGGCCTACACTGCTGGGTCTGGGTAGAAGAAAGTGTATAGAGGATCTAAACCTCTGTGCCCTAAATGAAACTACCATCATGATGGGCAGTGTGCTCCCAAGTGAAACAACTACATGAGAGCTGGCCATCTGGCCCGTGACTGTCCAAGTCCAATTGTTGCTGCCAATAACTAAAGAGCCCCCGTGGCAAATCAAAGGGCTGTCACTTGCTTTGAATGTGGAGTTCAGGGGCATTACAAGAAGGATTGCCCTAAGTTGAAGAATTACAACTGTGGAAACCAAGCTGGGAACGGTAGAGCAACCACAAGGGCTTATGCAGTGGGAAATGCACGAAAGACTCCAGATGCCAATGTAGTTACGGGTACATTCCTCCTAAACAACCGCTATGCTTCTATCTTGTTTGATATTGGTGTCGATAGGAGTTTTGTGTCTACTGCATTTAGTTCCCTAATTGATATCGTTCCTACTGCATTAGACCATGATTATGATGTCGGACTAGCTGACGGGAAAATAATTGGAGTTAATACTATCATACGAGGTTGCACTTTAAACTTCTTAAATCATCCATTCAACATCGATTTAATGCCCGTAGAACTTGGTAGTTTTGACGTCATTATTGGTATGGATTGGTTAGTAAAGTATCATGTCGTAATCGTCTGTGATGAGAGGATTGTTCGTATTCCCTTTAGAAATGAGATCTTGATTGTTCATGGTGACGGAAGCAACAACATGCACGAGTCTAAATTAAACATCATCTCGTGCACCAAAACTCAAAAGTATTTGCTGAAAGGATGTCATGTCTTTTTGGCACATGTTACCGCGAAGAAGGCTGAAGACAAGTCGGAGGAGAAGCGACTTGAAGATGTACT
The DNA here is from genome assembly GCA_026074375.1 of Tanacetum coccineum. NCBI lineage: Eukaryota > Viridiplantae > Streptophyta > Magnoliopsida > Asterales > Asteraceae > Tanacetum > Tanacetum coccineum. Next base: position 35,909 of record BQNB010031949.1, on the reverse strand, counting down.
TGTTGTTCGAGATTTCCCCGAAGTATTTCC
>BQNB010031949.1:0-34332 GCA_026074375.1 Tanacetum coccineum | reverse complement strand
TGGTATATAAAGTACATCTAATTTAATAGATGGATATTACAGTGCATCTAATTCAATAAATAGATAATTACATTGATCAAAATTACGGGTTGTTATAGTCTTCCCCCCTTAAAAGAAATCTCGTACCAAGATTTAGTTGGATGCCGGAGTGATGTTTGAAAACAGATGTGGATACTTGGCATGAATTTGATCTTCGCATTCCTACGAAAATTCTGGTCCTCTTTTAGAGTTCCATCATACTTTGACTATAGGAATGCGACTTTGCTTCAGTTGCTTGACTTCTCGATCCCTGATCTCGACTGGTTCTTCCACAAAGTTAAGTTTATCATTGAGTCGAAACTCTTTCATTGGAATGCCAAGGGATTTATCAGATCAGCATTTCTTTAGATTAGAAACGTGGAAAGTATTGTGGACGTTACTGAGCTCTTCAGGAAGCTCAAGTTTATATGCCACTGGGCCAATCCGTTTAAGGATTTTGAATGGTCCAATGTACCGGGGATTAAGCTTTCCTCGCTTTCCAAAACGAATGACACATTTTCGAGGTGATACTTTCAACATAACACGATCTCCAACTTGAAATTATAAAGGCTTTCGCCTTACATTGGCGTAACTTCTCTACCAATCTCTTGTAGCTTGCAAGCGTTGTCTATTTGCACTATCTTCTCGGTGGTTTCATGGATTATTTATGGTCCCGTAAGTTGAACATCTCTAACTTCAGCCCGACAAACAGGTGATTTGCACTTTTGACCATCAAGTGTTTGGATGGTTCTTTCACTTTGTCCATCGGTTTCAGGATGATATGCCGTACTCATGTCTAATTGAGTACCCAAAGCACTTTGTAACGATTGCCACAATCTGGATGTGAAATGGCTGTCACGATCCGAGATGATAGATATTGGCACTCCATGCTGGGAGACTTATTCTTTGATGTATAAACTTGTAAGGGTTTCCATACTATCTGTCTCTCGGGTAGGGATGAAATGTACGGATTTGGTAAGGCGATCGACAATGACCCAGATTGTGTCTTGTCCGTTTGAGTTTTTAGGTAGTTTTGTGATGAAATCTATTGTCATTCTCTCCCACTTCCACATAGGAATCTCCGGTTGTACCAGTAAGCCGGATGGCTTTTGACATTATGCTTTAACTTTAGAGCATGTTAAATACTTGCCAACATACTCAGCGATGATTGCCTTTATGTTAGGCCACCAATAGAGTTTCTTTAGATCCTGATACATCTTGTCAGAACCTGGGTGAATGGAATACTTTGATTTATGGAACTCATGCATGATCAAGTCTCTCAGATTACCAAAGAGTGGTAGCTAACTTTGATTCTTGATACATTGAGTTCCATCAGGACGTATTTCAAATGATTTGTCCATTCCTCGTAAGTTTTCAGCCTTGCTGTTTTCTTCTTTGATTGCCTCGGTGTTATCCTACTAGTTTAATCCATTACACAACTATAATCTTTACCAATATGCTAGAAAATAAGATAGAATCTTAGAGAGAGAAAGTAGAGAGAGAAACAAAAAGATTTGATAAAAAATGGTGAGTTACAAGTGATGGGAAAATGCAACCAACACCCTTCACCAAGTGTGGTGAAGGGATATTTATACCCTAGCTTTCTAGTTGGCTCATGGGCTTTCTTAACGGGCCGGGCTTGGCTAAACTTGGGCTTTAAACCCAAAACATGTACAATCTTAGATTACAATCCAAGCCCGTTGAACCCGACTAGCCTATTACAATACAAGACCTAGTTTGACTTTCTTAGACCGATAACATTCTTGTTTGACTTAATATAATTAAGGCTAACATTGTGCGTTAATTGGAAATATTTGTAACTATTGTCACTTCTATTATTTCTTGGCCGTATCTTTTTTCATCTACAACCATTTAATTAATGCAAATCTCTTTTTCACTTCATTTACTCTCATCGAATGTTAATGGAATTATACATCATCGGATGTTCTCAATATTGTGTTTACTTCGTTACAACAACGTTATATGCTACACAGATTTAACAAATGTGCAAAACCGACCAGCATTAACAAACTTCAAAGCCCGTGCCCCGCTGTAGAGTGCGGGCTAAAAACCTCGTTTATACTTTGTTTCAAGATCTTTTAAAGTTATTAATTTGTTTTTATATATTAAATAATGGTGTGCGTTTAATTTTGGTCATACAATTTTGACAAGATTCCAACAGTTGCTTGCTATCTTTTCCTTTGTTTCTAACGAGGGGGTTTGTCGGGGCTCCGCTGCGAGGCGTTTGCAAACCCATGACAGTCAGTGTGTTTTGTGGTTAGATATAGGTGCTCATTCACTAAAATAAGTTTCAAATTCAACATTCCAAAGTGTCAAATAAACCACACAACGAACAGCTTAAAAAACAAAACAATGTATAATGATCATCATACATTTTTACACGAATCTAAAACAATGGCATTATATGAGTCGCGTTACACAATAATACAGTAATAACAAAATAACAAAATACTTTGTTGAGTTAGAATAACTCTTAGATCGTTGTAACTCAGTTTGTTTAGACCTTATCAAGGATAATGAATAACAATGAACATAAAGTATTTGCAGTAGCGGAAATAGCAAAGAAACATGATATCATAACAAGTTTTTCATTCCATATCTTTCAACTATTAGCTCCAATTCCTACACCTCAACTGTGAACGGTTTATCTAAAACTAACAAGGATCAAAGATCCTTGAGGCTAAACCAACCAAACCATCTAGACATTGCCTAGACACACACACACACCTTTTCTAGACGTCTACATCTTGTGCACACCCTTAAACTACAAGCCTGATATCTCTTTATATAATAGAGATATCTAGGTTTACAAATATAAAATTAATAAGATTAAGGAAACTCTAATCAAGACATTAAATACAATTTGAGTAATCTTCAAATCACATTAATGTTGATCTTTATTTTATAATTGAATGGGAGTCCTCTAGGAAATTCTCAAAAACTTCCATTCTCTTGAAGAATTCCAATTATGGAGTTTAATAACTCCTTAATCGTGAAGCCAGGTATGTTTAGACCTATCTGAGGATAATTGATAACAATGAACATTAAGTTATGCATAGAGCGGAAATCGCATATAAAACATGATATATAACAAGTTTATCATTCACTATCTTTCACTATTAGCCCCAATTCTACACGATCAACTATAAACGTTTATCTACAAACCGAGTACGGGATCAAAGATCCTTGAGCTAAAACAACCAAACCCATCAGGCATTCACAGGCCTAGACATACACACACACCTTTTCTAAACATCTACATCTTGTACACACCCGTTAAACACACGCCTGATATCCTCTTTATATTAAGAGATATCTAGGTTTACAAAGATAAAACAGGATAATATACGGAAACTATAAATCAGCATTAAATACTATTTTGACTAATCCTTCAATCAGCATTAAATTGATCTTTATCTTATACTTGATGAGGAGATCTTCTTCTTCCTAGAAAATCTTCAAAATCTTACCATCTCTGAAGAATTCACTTTGCGATTGAGTCCTTTTGATAACTTTATATGAGTCGTGTTACACATAAGATACAGTACTACAAAATAACAAAATACTTGTAGAATCTATCCAAACATAGATGTAGAATCTCTGTTTCTTTCACTTGTTCCTTCGCTATATATGCTTCCAAGCTTTAGTCATGTTACTTCATAGTTCATACTCTATTGTTGCGTTTTATAAAAACATGATAACATTCATATGTTTTCTTATCACGATAAGAACACCATTATACATACCCTTAAAGAAATTTTAGAGGAAATTAAAGTATTTCGTGCCATAAAAGGGCGCATCTACCTACACAACAATTCTATTAAGGTATGAAAAGAATCAGGTTTACCAATTAAAGAGCATACTCTATCAGTAAGAGCGTTGTTCAGTTAACTGTAAATAGAACCCGCACGAACACCAATGCGACGAATCCCTTCCGGGATACACAACCGTTCCGTAATCCGTCATTAAAACATGTAATTAAACACATGATATGCAAGATGAAAAAATTAACAAACTTATTCCATTAAATGATAACAACTTAAGACTTTAAAATAACTTTGAACAAAGTCGGGCATTCACAATTGATATTTAATTATTTTTCACATAAAAAATCTTATAGAATGTCATGTTCATGTTCATCAACACCTAAATTTTTTCAGAATCATACTCATAGAAAATCTAATCTTTATTAAAAGTATAAAACAAAACACACCTTCAATTACCAACGGTGAAGGTGTATCAACATAACCAACATCTGAGTATGTGTTTGCTGCCGACTACCAAGAAGCCGTCGGCCTTGCCATTTCAGATACAACACAAACTAACCTATTTCATGCCATGTGAGCAGCTACTACAGATACTACATCATGTGTGCTTGTAGGTTGTAGTTAGGATGCCTGTCCTGGTGGTGGTGCAGGTAGCGAGAGTACCGTGGGTTTGAATACGGTGTCTAAGATGAAGTCGGGTCGTTTTGAGGTGCTTCTGCTATTGAAGTGGAATTAAAAAGTGTGAGTTACCCTCTAATTCCTTCAGAGATGGTGACAAACCTGTAGCAAAAAGAATCAAATGTCAAATGAAAGTGACACCATAACTGATTACCTAAGAATGATGTTCTTCGTTATTACCAGTGTGCCTAGCCAACAATACATGACACATATAATTAACTATATAGCAGCATTAGATGTGTGACAATACATGACACACATAAAATTAACTATAAAATTAACTATAACACCTCATGTTTTAGGGTTATTGACGTCGTCAATAAATCCACTATGTATTTTTAGTATTGTACGTGTTTGCTTCTAATCGTAATCGTTAAGTTAATTCGCGTAAGCTAAAAATTATCGTTCAATGTAATCGGGTGTCAAACAATTAAATGTTTACATCAAGCAAGTGTTAAGTAATTATTTTGAGGATAATTATTAACTTTGTTCCTTTTTATTTTTATTGGTTACGTAAATTGGTTACGTTTCGCAATTAAATACGTTTAGGCATTCCCGGAACCACCAAAACTTTTCTACGCTCCAACAAATACCCACTTTTATATCCAATACATAAAAATTACATAATATTATCATATATATCATACATAGTCCGGATATGGAGCTAAAAATGCAAGAAAATATCATAAGAGAACACATCTCCATGTTTTCATGGGATGTTCTCAACTATTAGGGGACATCTACCCATTTTTTTTTCATACTTTGACCAAAGACCAAGACCAAAGACTCCTTAAGACCCTCCTTGTGTTCCTTAGACTAGTCAAGAGTGTACATAAGCTAGCAACTAGGAAAAGATAACACACACATCTCATATCTTAAGGTGTAAACAACAAAATCTCTCCCATTTCTCTTCACATAACCCATGGCTCAATTCACCCTCAATACACAATCCATGTCTTGATTTTCTAAGACCATACAAGTGTTTATACATCATATTTAAGGTATTCTAAGAAGTATTGAAGGTTGGGATAACCATTTGCAAGGTTTAAGGAAGATAATTCAAGATTAGGGTTTTGGAAGAGATTATGGTTTTCAAGGGTTATTATCTTGGGTTTTCATCTAAACAAGGGTTTAGATCACCTTGTTCATCATCCTACCTCATTATTAAGGTTACCCAAAAACCTTAATCTCTTTATTTCTTATGATTATATGTGTATATGATGTTTATATAGCTAAATCACTATTAAGTAAACTTTATAAATGAGTATACAAATGAATAGCAAAAGGGCTATTTAGATTCGACTTTCATACAGTGGATTTGACACTTTATAAAAATAATACGTCTCATGACGATTCTAAAAAGGTAAGAAACTTGAAAAACGGAATAATAACGGAAAAGATACGATAAATATACGTTTTACGTTAATACCGGGTTTTATAAAATAAATTTTTTAGCAAGTTACTGTTCATCAATGACATTTATTTTTGAAAACATCATTAATATGATAGAACTTTTAAAAACGAAGACGTGCTCGAAAGAATCGCTAAAAACGGAGCTATAACGAATAAGATACGACATTTACGGGTTTCACGCTAATTAAAACGTAAAAATAAGTGTATGGGCTGTTGTGAATAGTAAAAACACTATTCATTAAAGAATATTGAAAAATAAAAAATGTAATATTTTGATCACTCGTCTTAGTACGAAAGCGTGGGCATAAGAAACGTCAAAATCGGGCTTAAAACGCAAAAGTTACGTCATTTTTACTAAAGAGTCATTTATAAACGTTTTCACTTTATAAACGCGATTTCACTAAAACGATTAGATGGTGATGTAGCTATATAGAATTATATGTGGTATTAGTTAATCAAAGTACTATATTACTAGGGAGTTTCATAATGAGGCCTCTTCGGGGTGGCGTATCGACGAGTTGTTGGATTTACGATTTAAAGTGTCCTAGCTCCTCATACGTCACTACATGACCTCTTAATTATGATAGCCCGAACGATAGTATGATGAGCTATACGACCTATAAATAATCAAAGAGTTTAGTACTTATACGACCTATATTGGATTAGGTTGCATTCGATCGTAAGCGTGACGCATTTTCTATTGTGAATACTTGTTGATTACCATTCACTCAAGGTGAGTTCGTAGCCCCTTTTTCTACTACTTGCTTTATTAAATACGGGGGAGATTACATGCTTGATTTCTTTGGACACAAGTGTTTTCAAAACTGTATGCTATTTCCTGATTACATTATTGCCTAAGTTACCGTATTGCCATTTAAGTCCCCTTTTATCATGAACCGTTAAATACCTGCTGGGTATACGCTAGTGTTATGGATAGATCTATCGGGACTGACCATCCCCGTCTGGGCTGTGGTTTCTAGTTGACCATTGACGCATTTAACATTTGAAGAAAATTCGTAGGATGTTTGGCAACATCTGTATTGAGAAAATTCGTAGGATGTTTTTGTAACATCTGTATCCGTGTTGGGGCACAAACCTCGAGTACTGGTTTGATTACAGTTTATTACGTTAAGGTTCGGTGTCATGAGCTTAGGGCAATAATACATGTTTTAGACTATTGAATGTGTTTCATAGTCTACTATTACTTCGATCTTGTGGTCCACGCTATTTCCTGATAAACCTATGAATTCACTCAACAATTTTGTTGACGTTTTAGCATGTTTTAATCTCAGGTGCTGAGGCATAAGCTTGGATGGGAGCCGTGACGGATATCTATTAGAGGGATTCTGATTTCTTAAATTCAATGAAACTTTTGTCTTATAAAATCTTAATGTCTTTTTATCAAAACTATGGGACCTAACGTGAAAACTCTGATCTTTTGTAATGACATTGAATGAATCTTATTTTTAACGTCCATTTAAGGTCGTTTTCTATATCTTGATTTTTGTACTTTGACGTAGCACCCCATTGTTACCTTTCCGCTGCGACCTGATTTTGGGGGTGTTACATGAGGACATTTTGGAGTCTCAAACATTTCAAGAATACTTTTCAAACGAACACTTAGAGTCGTTCTCTTCTGACGTGTCAATGTAACTATGACGTAACGCCCCGAAAAAATATTCTTCTGCGACCCATTTTTGGGGGTGTTACAGATTGGTAATCAGAGCCAGGTTACAGAGAACTAGGTTGTATCTTACCTAGACTATGACCACTTTCAACGATTACATTTTCAAAAGATTTTTATGGGACATACATGAAATAACAGCAATATGATAACGATGTGAAGTGATAACGTAAAATGTTCGAGTATTGTCCATCGTCGAGTAAAATTTATTAACTAGGTAAAGACCCCCGTGTTATAACAATTCATAGCCTGAATCTCAAGACTGATCTTGTATATGATGAGTGCGAAATTGACTGACAGTTGTTTAACAGCAACTCGAGGTGCTTGATTAAGATTCCCTCGAGGGATGGTTCGGACTAATCAGTGAGTCATATATGTGAAACAATTACTCGTAAGTATAGTGGTAAAACCATTAATGAAAATTTGTCTGATATGAAGCATACACACTACATGCTTACTTGCAGACGGAGACTTAGGTATATACAATATATATATATATATAAATATAAATATATATAAAAATATATATATATATATATATATATATATATATATATATACTTACCCTAACCTTGTGTATTCTACAATTTTTTTTATATAAGGGTTATTTATATAAATACTAGAACATTCCTTTAGGCAAGGTAGTACTATAAGCTCATAGTTTCTAAATGATACCTAACATTAAGTTATCAAATATGATATCTTACCATCGACCATTATGCCATACGCACATTCCTATTTACCATACATTCCATACCCAACAACTCTATTTCGGAGCAGACTTTTGGATTAAACGAATCTTATATTTTTGGGAATATTGAAGGAAATGGCACCAAAACGAGCCACAGGTAACACCATTACAGAAAATCCTACCACCCAAACCACTGTCCACCTAATGCCCAACATCAGGCATGATTGACCAAGGTTTACTAGTTGCACTGGCAGAGCACGTGAGTCAAACAGTGTATGGCGATGACAGCCGATACTTCGGGAACGTGAGCCAGAAGGACCGCGAACGCGTTGCTCGAGAATGCACATACCAAGCTTTCATGAATGTGCCAACCTCTGTATTTTCAAATGCACGAGGGAAGTGGTTGAACTAACACAATGGTTTAAAGGATGGAGACTGTATTGCCGTATAAGCACTTCTCTGTGTAAAATCAATCAAGTTCTCCACTTGTACTCTTTTGGCAAGCTCAGACTGTTGGACTTCCCACCTTAGAATAGTTTGGTCAAGATGTTGCGTATGCAATGACCTGGATATATTCTGAGAAAGAAAATGACTTACAAGTACTGGTCAAGGAACGAGATAAGAAGCTCTGAGGCTGAGTTAATGAATTTGAAAGTAAAAAGGTACTGTTGACAGGGTACAACTAACGTTTTCCAGAACAAGCACTGCAGAAATTTAGAATATTCATGAGGAGTCAGACAAGGTTGACAGGTTAAATGTCGGTGGTTTGCTCCGATATGAATCCCTAAAGTGATTGTGGCTTCCTAAAACCAAAAAACCATTCAGGAAGCTAACTGAAATGGCAACAAGTTATTTGATAAGAAAACAAGCACTTTTTTTTGCTGAACATCAAGCTTATAACACAAAGAGAAACTTGACGAACAACACACCAAGCCTCAACAAACAACTTACCCAAGAGGCAGAATGTAGTCCAAGCTTACGCGCAGGACTGGTGAAAGAAAAGTAGTAACTATAACTCAAACCGCTGTGCAACAAGTGCAATGTTTCACCATAATGTCTCCGTATCCCTATAAAATGTCTCAAACTGTAAGAGGGTCGTGTTATTTTGACCCAAGACTGTTGGAGTACTGCTCGCTACAACCAATCAATAGAACCCTCACTTGTAGAATATGGGAACCAGGGCACTAACAAGAGTGAATTAGCCCGAAATTAAAGAACCGGAAAGCAAGTGGAAACCGAATCTGAAGAACTGAACACAAATGGAAATGGTGCCTTGCCTTAGGAGGAGAGAGACACCCAATCAAGACCCAAACACAACAATTGAAGATGAGATCGAATAGCTTAAAAATAGAAAGTTGTCTCGCATGGCCTAATAAATCCTAAGTGGAACTATCCTAGACTTTAACCATCCTAGGAGTCCCTCAGTTGTATTTCTTTAAATTTCCGTTTTGTACGAAACAATATCAAATAACCTAACAAATCAATGTATGTGAAAAATTTAATCAACCATACTTAATACTTCACTTTCAAGTCAAATTATAACACTATTTGGACAAAAATTAGCATCACAATCTTAGCCCCTCAAATATACATAGCTGATCAACTATGTATAATCAGGAAAGGACCAAGTCATGCTGAGAGTAAGTCACCCTAAAACCTTTCATCAAGAAACAACTTTCTAGGTTATATCAAAGCTGTATGCACATCATAGAACGTATATATCACAAAGACCCAAACCTAATAATCACAAATAACCGAGTAAACTCTTTTGCAACCATCATAAACTAAAGCCGATGTCAGCTTACAACCAAGAATCCTAAGCCAAGAAGCGAAGACACATCACTATTTCCCTAGGACAATTCCGCTATCAAACTGCACGCCTGAAAAGAGTTACACCAATGAGAGGCGTAAGCCTTTAGAATTCCAAGAATGGCGACAGAGTTATGCTTAAGGTTTCGCCTTGGAAAAGAGTAGTGCGCTTTGGAAAATGGGGGAAGCTGAACCCTAGAGATGATGTACCTTTCAAGGAATATTGGCTTAGGTGGAGCCCCTTGCTTACAAGTTAAGCGCTTGACCTCGATGAGTTAGTCAGGTTCACAAACGATTCAAGAATTGTATACCGACGCCCCATTAGTCGTTATCCGATAGATGACTTCATATTTGGTGCCAAGCTCAATTGTGGAGAACCTGTAAGAAATCATGGCTAAGAGAAGGTCAAACTTTGAAGAAAAGCCGCTTGATTCCAATTGTTAAGGGTTCGATGGAACACGAGGAGAGGTCCCTGATTTTCATATGGAAACTGCGAAGACCGATTCCAGAAGAAGTATCCGCATCTTTTCACCAATCGCGCATCTTCTTCCAATGCCACGTCGTTAAGCCTTGAGGACAAGGCTCACTTAATGAGGGGAGACTATAACACCCCGTGTTTTAGGGTCATTGACGTCGTCAATAAATCCACAATGTATTTTTAGTATTGCACGCGTTTGCTTCTAATCGTAAAACGTTAAGTTTAAATCTCGCGTAAGCTAAAAATATATCGTTCAATGTAATCTGGTGTCAAACAATTAAATTATTGACATCACAAGTGTTAAGTAATATTTTGAGGATAATTATTAATTTTTTTCCTTTTTATTTTTATTGGTTACGTAAATTGGTTACGTTTCGCAATTAAATACGTTAGCGATCCCGGAACCACAAACTTTCAAAAGCTCCACAAATAACCCACTTTTATACCCAATACATAAAAGATACATAATATATGATAAAAATCATTAGCATAGGTCGATATGGTACTATAAATGCAATAAAATATCATAAGAAGAATCACATCTCCATGTTTTCATGGGATGTTCTGTTTGCTCACTAATAGAGTATGTGACATCTACCCATTTTTTTCACACAAAGAACAAAAGACCAAGACCAAAGACTCCTTAAGACCCTCCTTGTGTTCCTTGGACTAGTCAAGAGTGTACATAAGCTAGCAACTAGGAAAAGATAACACACACATCTCATATCTTAAGGAGTGAACAACAAAATCTCTCCCATTTCTCTTCACATAACCCACGGCTCAATTCACCCTGAATACACAATCCATGTCTTGATTTTCTAAGACCATACAAGTGTTTATACATCATACTTAAGGTATTCTAAAAAGTATTGAAGGTTGGGATAACCATTTGCAAGGTTTAAGGAATATAATTCAAGATTAGGGTTTTGGAAGAGATTAGGGTTTTCAAGGTTTATTATCTTGGTTTTCATCTAAACAAGGGTTTAGATCACTTTGTTCATCAACCTACCACATTTATTAAAGGTTATCTAAGAACCTTATATCTCTTTATTGATATTATGATTATATGTGTAATATGATGTTTATATAGCTAAATCACTATTAAGTAAACTTTATAAATGAGTATACAAATGAATTGCAAAAGGGCTGTTTAGATTCGACTTTCATATAGTGGGTTTGACACTTTATAAAAATAATACGTCTCATGACGATTCTAAAAAGGTAAGAAACTCGAAAAATGGATTAATAACGGAAAAGATACGATAAATATACGTTTTACGTTAATACCGTGTTAATATAAAATAATTTTTAATAAAAATTACTGTTCATCAGTGACATTTATTTTTAAAAACATCATTAATATGATAGAACTTTTAAAAACGAAGACGTGCTCGAAAGAATCGCTAAAACGGAGCTATAACGAATAAGATACGACATTTACGGGTTTCACGCTAATTAAAACGTAAAAATAAGTGTATGAAGCTTTGTTAACAGAAAAAACACTAATTCATCACAGAATATTGAAAGATAAAAATGTAATAATTTGATCACTTTCATTTAAGTACTGAAAGCGTGGCATAAAAACGTCAAAATCGGCGTAAAACGCAAAAGTTACGCTATAATTCCTAAAAAAACTAAACTGTAGATTATAAAAGAAGACGTTTAATACATATTAAACACCAATTTACCAAAACAAATAGATAGTGAGAGCTATATAAGACCTATATGTGGTATTAGTTAAGCGAAAGTGCTATAATACAAAGGAGTTTCATAATGAGCCTCTTCGGGTGCGTAATCGAACGAGTTGTTAGATTTACACGAATTTTAAGTGTCCAATCTCCACAAACGGTCACGTACATGACCTCTAATTATGATAGCCCGAACAATATATGATGAGCGATATAGGATAATAAGATAATATGATTAGTCAAGTTACATAGTACTTTTATATGACCTATAATTGTTTAGGTTGCATTCAGGCGATTTACGTGACGCTTTTTTACTTGGGAAGTATATTATTGATTAACTCACTCGAGGTGAGTTCATAGCCCCACGTTTTACATGATTTGTTTTATAAGTTTTGGGGTGAGAACATGCTTGTTTACAAATGCAATTATATGGTTGATAACAAATTGATTACATAACTCTTTATTATAACTCTCGATGAAGATACACTACTTTTGTGTTTCTCTTTTTTGACGTAACACAAACTTGACTTTTACTCGAAAGATTACGGATTAGCTTAAAGTGAGAGTGGATTGTAAATTACCTGGAGGGATAAGCGGCGATGTGTATGAGAATAGATCTATTGGGGGTTGACTACTCCCGTTTCGGAGTGATAGCTATCACCATGTTCAAGATCGAACTAAAACGAACGGATATAACATTGTCGGAGCACTACAACGACATACAGATGAATCTGAACCTTACTTTGCCTTGAATAAAGTGCATACTTATATCGAGTCTACGTAGCAGTTTCACGAACTTAGAGTAATCCCGAAATCATTGTTTTAAAATACACAGTATGTAATCATTACATTGCCTGTTGATAAAGTGTGCAATATATACTTGAAACATTTAGATATATTATGTGCTCATTACAATATATACTTGACAACTTGTTGTTATAATCATATTTGATGCTTCATTACAAAATACTTGAAACATTTTGGGATTTTATATAAGGAAACCTATATATGTCGGTTTATGAGTTGCAAGTCTTGTATGAGCGAAACTTGTAACACGGTAGACCTATATATATAGTTTTGGGATTTACAATTATATTTACGAGAACCTATGAACTCACCAACTTTATGTTGACACTTTTATGCATGTTTTTCTCAAGTAAAATAGATGCTTGGCCTATTTGAGGAACATTGGAGTCCAAACTTTTCAAGAATACTTTTCAAACGACACTTAGAGGTCGTTCTCTTCTAACTGGTACAATGGTACTATGAAGTAACGCTCCCGGAAACATATTCCGCTGCGACCTATTTTTGGGGGTGTTACATAATCAACAATTCTCACGGGATATTATTGTGCTATTCCAAGACAAAGGTACTTCACAGTCTAAGCAAAATTCTCAAAGTTCTTCAATGACATTCATATACAAGACCTTGATTATATCAAGTTTTCTTGATTCTTGCTTTATCTCCTACTACGGTTTCTGAAGTCAATAGGGCAATGCTTCGTTTGGATTTCAAGATTTGTGCTAAAGACAAGAACTTCTCGAGTATATGGACGTACACGATAATGCTGCTTTCGAGAGTTCGCAGCCATCATGGGGGGAAATGTGTACATCCAGGACTTAGTTGACTTTGATGTTATCATGTCAACTTCCAGGGGGAAGTAGTGTATACTACTTTACTAAGTATGGTTTATGAAGTATTTTGCATACGTAAGAAGAATTGTTGCTGATTTCTCGCATGTACCCCCAAACAAATATTCACCAATACCTAATTACAAGTAACAGTAGTATATGGTGTGGCTTTTCTTCTATAAATTTCTGCTATGCACGTCAATGACATATAGCAGATGGTTGAAGCGACATCAAAGTTTCAGAATTTGCTCAAGATAGGGATGTTGGTTTGGGGGGAAGCTGATTCAGAAACTTCACCAAAAAGGAGTCAATGAAGAAAGCTTTTCAAGACATGCTGCATGAATTGGGAGAAGATTGTTAACCTTAAAATATGTTGACTTATACGGAATTACACTAGTTATCATTAGGCAAGACCCTCAGGGACTAGAATTGTTAAGTTAGTATAGTGTCCCTTATCTTGACCTATATATACCCCCTTCATACTTCCATGGAGGGGTGAGGATTCATATGGTTTCATAAGTGTGTGTTATTTCTCTATCTAGAAAACACACATATCTTACCTTTCTCTCTCTAAATAATAAAATGGCTACTTATTTGTTTAATCCTCCCTGACCTCCGGATCGAGTTTAGCTGGTGTTTCTTATTATTAACAAAAACATTCTTAAGTATTTAAGAAATACTAAAGATATGTTCTTGGTTTATGGTGAAAATCCTGAAGCTGAACTAAGAGTTACTTGCTATTGCGATGCTTGATTTGAGATCGATAAAGATGACATAAAATCTCAGACAAGATACATCTTCATTTTGAATGGAGGCAAAATAGACTAGAAAAGCTCCAAGCAAAGTACTACTGCAATGTCCGCTACAGAAGTTAAATACATAGCTACTTTAGAAACTGCAATGGAAGCTGTTTGGACTAGGAACTTTATTTCAGGGCTTGATATTGTACCAACAATAAACAAACCGATTAAGATGTTAAGAGATAATTCATTCGTACTTCTTATTGCCAACGAACCAGAGGTTCAAAGGAGCGCCAGACACTACCATAGAAGATATCATTGCGTTCGCGAGTGTATCAAATTAGGTGAAATTAATCTTCTTAAATTTCACACATGTGAGAATCTAGCTCATCCTTTTATGAAGGCTTTACCGAAAGGAAAGCTTACTCAACATGCTAGGAGCATTGGACTTCGTTTAGCTAGTAGTTTCATGTAGATCTGTCTTTAGAATTTGGTTAAGGGATATTAAGACAATTCTTATTTTATAAATGAATTAAAGTACTTGTATGTTTGTTTTCATTTAATAGTAATTGTGTCCTATATTTGCATGTTTAAATCCATGAATAATTTTTATAATTATTCTAAATTAGTCCATTGTCACTAAACAATATGGGAATATTGTTGAATTTAGATAAATTTGAGTAATTGGTAATATTCTTGGTATATTAAAGGATGTGTCTGACAAACTCACATGATATTCATAAGATGCATATCGGACTTCCCCAACTAACAAGATTATCACTTTATGGATCGTCATCATGTGAATCTTGTAAGTGATTTTATTTACTAAATTCTTAGACTTGAGATGCAAGTAGGTCTTGCATGTGTGGATAATCCTTCTTGTTATAGTTTAAGCTATCTCGAACAAGGTAGCTAATAAGGATAATAATTTTTCAGAAGTGATTGTGAAGCATATGTATGACACTGGTATTGAATATAGAATTTGTTCCTTTAATTGTTGAACAATGATGCCATTGGGCCCCTCGTAGGATTAATCAGATGTATGTGTGGCCGCACCCAAAAACTCATGTAGAAGTGTCTCAATGATTTTTGGTAATCTAGATTAATTACATATATGAGAAACAGAACCATTAAATAATGGAATGACTTAGATCCATATCAATTTTAACACGGTATCTGAAACAAAGAGATTATAAATGCATAAATCATTTTAACCGTGACTTTATGAAACCACACTCAAATATTCCTGGGAGCATTAGAGTGTTGCTAGATGCTTACCAATGTTATTATATTATTTGATACATGTCCAAGTGGGAGCTATTGTAATATGTACACGTAAAATAATATATGTTTGGGAAATTACTCGAGCCTATGGGGACGCACGCGTTAATACGTAAAACAATTATAGTAAATATATTAGTTGTAATATGTTTGGTGATAAAGCTTAAAACGAGTGTTAAATATTTATTTATTGAACAGGAATTGTTAAATGGGAGTTAAATGTTAACTAGAAGGATCATTATGCAATTACAAAGAAAAAGAAAGCATGGGGAACCCCCCTTGTTGCTTAGTTGGCCGAATACCCAATCCTATAGGGACTGGGATTGCGTAACTTGCAAGCCAATTACGATGACTATAAAAGAAGGCGTAGGGCTCATTATTTGTAATGCTTAGGCTGATCCAACAAACCCACAAGGGTTTTCATGTTGGTTGATTCAAGATCAAAGGCGTTTGATTGCTTTATCACTACTAGTACTAGCATACTTAATTGTTTGCTAAGAACGTATTGTGTGTGTTTGTATAGAGAGATCATACTTTTGATCCTAGTGGTTTTCGCGTATTAGATTTACACATACGCATGTATTCAAGAACGTTGTTTGTTTCTTTTAAATTGCTAGAAGGTACACGTTTCTTGATCCTTTGTTAATTACATAATTCTTGGTGGTGTGCGTGTTTATTATCTTTATACATACGCGTATATTCAAGAATTAAGTTCGTTTGCTTTTATTGCTAAAAGGTACGCAATTTTTGAACCTATGTTAGTTACATTATTCTATACATGTTATATGTCTTCCGTTGCGTACTTGTGATGATTAAAGGTTAATAGGTTTATAAAATCCAACAAATATAACATACGAATTTAGGAAGAAAACCAAATCCATCTCGCCCAAGCGGCCCTTATTTAAATTCCCAAGCCAAAAAACATACCACCTAAGACAATGATCATTTTATAATCAAAATATGTACGACATGTAAAACAAATACTAAGGTTGAAGTGAGGACTATAAGTGAATGAAACTAACAAGTGTAGTGAATAGAATACCGAATTCGCGTAATATACCGAATCTAAAATATACCAGAATCAGAATTCCTTGTGATTAGAGTATCGAATTCTCACAATTACCAATACCAGAAACATACAAAAGAAGTCGAGAATAAACCGAATTCACAGTAGACCGAAATCGTGATATACCGAATATCAAATTATGAACCACAACTGAATTCTCGAGATAAGGAATCACAAGCCTGTAATTCTAGAATGAATGTTCAACACATGAATTCTCAAAATGAGTCCACACTAAATTCTCGAATGAGGTCCACATTGAATTCTCGAATGAGGTCCATAATGAATTTTCGAATGAGGTCCACAATGACAATAAAGAAAAAAGCTTTTTTAGTATATCGAAGAATTCTGTAGTTGCAAGAGTCGTATTTTAGAATGAGCTAAACTAACTTCAAAACCCTAAAACGAGACACCTTGCTGAAACTACTGAACCTTTAATTCTCTTTTTTGAACTACTTTTTTTCTTAACTAAAATAAACTTATTTATGTGAATTGACTTGTTCAATCTCAACGATTGAAAAAAACTTATTCTCGAATGAGGTCCGTAATGAATTCACGAATGAGGTCCACTACTAAATTCTCGAATGAGATCCGACACTTAAACTCTCCGAATGAGGTCCACAAGAACTTTCCTCGAAAGAGGTTCCTCGAATGACAATAAAGAAAAAATCTTTTTAGTCAATCAAAGAAATTCTATAGTTGATAAGAGTCGTATTTTAGGAATCGCAAACTAACTTTAAAGCCTCTAAAAAACGATACACATTGCTTGAAACTAACTGAACCTTTAATTGTCTTTTTTGAACTCTACATTTTTTTCTTAACTAAAATAAACTTATTTATTGTAAAATGAATAGTTCACATCATCGACGATTTGAAAAAACTTATAACTCTGAATGAGGTCCGTAATGAATTCTCCAATGAGGTCCACACTGAATTATTAACTTTATTAAAAATGGGAACCGGGTCAATCAAATGCATTTAATGCAGTGGTGGGTCGACCCGTCGAAAACCGCTAATGCTGCCTGAAACCACCGCTTTTGCCTGAAACCCGACTAAAACACGGTTGGCTGGAAAATAATTAAACCGCTTCTCTTTTCTCTGAATCTTCCCCACACATAAAAAAAACTGTCTTCTCTCTCTCTCAAACAAACCTAGCCGCCGCCCTTCTATCTCACAAACCACATCTCTATTCTCATCACAATTAAAACCGCTTAAAACACACACATAAAATATGATCTTGCTTTGCATGTTCTTGATTTCGTGTTCATTTTTGTTAAAATCATTGTTTTACATACCTACCAAACACACACACACACACACACACACACACCAAATAATGGTTTGGTTTATTGTCATTTATCTTAGTCAACCAAGAAGAAGAAGAAGAAGAATAAGCTGAATTTAGGTTCGTATTTTTTTTGCATTGTTAGTTGATAGAAATATGAACACGAAACAAGTAACTGCAAATCAAGATCCATATTTATGTGTTGTTTAAGCGGTGTGATAGAAAAGAGATTGGATATGTGAGAAAGAAAGGGGGCGTAGGTTTGGTTTGAGAGAGAGAGAAGACGCTGGGTGTGGGGAAGATTCAGATAAAAGAGAAGTCGCGGTATTAATATTTTCAGTCGTGTGTTTTCAGTCGTTTCAGGCGGAAGCGTGTTCAGGCAGGCATTAAGCGTTTTCCGGCGGGTACCGAACCCACCACTGCATTAGAAATGCATTTGGTTGACCCGTTCCGATATTAATAAAGTTAATAATTCAGTGTGGACCTCATTGGAGAATTCATTACGGACCTCATTCAAGAATAAGTTTTTTTCAATCGTCAAGATTGAACTAGTCAATTCACATAAATAAGTTTATTTTAGTTAAGAAAAAAAGTAGTTCAAAAAAGAGAATTAAAGGTTCAGTAGTTTCAGCAATGTGTCTCGTTTTAGGGCTTTAAAGTTAGTTTAGCCGATTCTAAAAATACACTCTTACCAACATAGAATTCTTTGATAGACAAAAAAGCTTTTTTCTTTATTGACATTGTGACCCATTCGATAAAATCTCTATTTGTGACCTCATTCGAGAATTAAGTGTGGATCTCATTCGAGAATTTAGTGTGGACCTCATTCGAGAATTCATTACGGACCTCATTCGAGAATAAGTTTTTTTCAATCGTTGAGATTGAACAAGTCAATTCACATAAATAAGTTTATTTTAGTTAAGAAAAAAAGTAGTTCAAAAAAGAGAATTAAAGGTTCAGTAGTTTCAGCAAGGTGTCTCGTTTTAGGGTTTTGAAGTTAGTTTAGCTCATTCTAAAATACGACTCTTGCAACTACAGAATTCTTCGATATACTAAAAAAGCTTTTTTCTTTATGTCATTGGTGGACTCAATCGAATATATCAAATGTGGACCTCATTCGAGAATTCAATGTGGACCTCATTCGAGAATTTAGTGTGGACCTCATTTGAGAATTCAGTGTAGACATCATTCTAGAATTCAGCGTGATTCCTTATTCGAGAATTCAGTGTGGTTCCTAATTTGATATTCGGAATATACGATTTCGGTCTCTTGTGAATTCGGTATATTCTGATTTCAGTATGTTCTGGATTCGGTATATTGTGAGAATTCGATACTCTAATCACAATGAATTCTGATTCTGGTATATTTTAGATTCGGTATATTACACGAGATACCGATGTCTATTCACTACACTTGTTAGTTTCATTCACTTATAGTCCTCACTTCAACCTTAGTATTTGTTTTACATTTACATGCCGCACATATTTTGATTATAAAATGATCATTGTCTTAGGTGGTATGTTTTTTGGCTTGGGAATTTAAATAAGGGCCGCTTGGGCGAGATGGATTTGGTTTTCTTCCTAAATTCGTATGTTATATTTGTTGGATTTTATAAACCTATTAACCTATTAATCAGTCACTATTGGCAACGGAAAGACATATAGCAATGTATAAGAATAATGTAACTAACATGGGAACAAAAATTGCGTACCTTTTAGCAATAAAAAGCAAAACGAACTTAATTCTTGAAAATACGCGTATATTATAAAGATAATAAACACACACACACCACCAAGATTTAATAAGATCTCTCTATACTCACACACACATACGTTCTTAGCAAACAATAAAGATACTAGTACTAAGTAGTGGTTTATAAACGAAACCTTGATACTCGAAGCAAACAAATACACGAACACCTCGTGGTGTTCTTGATGTCGAACGAACAAAACCAAAAACCCTTAGGGTTGTTTGGTCGATCGATTAACTAGAGAGGAAAGAGGAGGAGAATTTTAGGGATTTATTTTTAAAAACCTTGTGAATAATGAATCCCTAAACCTCTTTATATAGGGTGTGAATTACTTGGCTTGCAAGCCAATCAATCCCACACCTCTACGGGGGGTGGGGGGGTGGGGGGTGGGGGTGGTGGGGGAGACCTCCCACGACGGCCTAGCCACGGAAGTGGAATTCCCAGACTTTCCATTTTCCTATTTTTACTATTTAGTCCTTATATTAACATTTAACGACCATTAGTATTTATTATGTTAAGTAACATATTATTTAACGCTCGTTTACTAATTCACTAATTAACGTATACGACTTAATAATATTAATATTATGTTTTATACTATTAACGTTGGCGTTC
This sequence comes from Tanacetum coccineum, assembly GCA_026074375.1. NCBI lineage: Eukaryota > Viridiplantae > Streptophyta > Magnoliopsida > Asterales > Asteraceae > Tanacetum > Tanacetum coccineum. Next base: position 13,720 of record BQNB010031949.1, on the reverse strand, counting down.
CATAGGCCTAGAGTAAATTCCCGACATATAATTATTTTATACTTGTACATATTCCAACAACTCTACTTGGACATGTATCCAATAATATAATAACATTGGAAAGCGTCCTACAACAAGTCCAATTCTCCCAGGAATACTTAAGAGTTGTTTCGTAAAGTTAAGAGTAAAATTATCTAAGCATTTAACAATCCCCTTTGTTTTAGATACTGTGTATAAAAATGGCTATTGATACTAAGTCAACCATTAATTTAACAATTCTGTTTCTCAAATATCTAATTAATCCAGATTACCAAAAATCACTGAGACAATTCTACTGAACTTTGGGTGCGGCACACATACACTGATTAATCCTACGAGGGCCAAGTTGAATCATATTCAATAATGGAAGGAACAAAATTCTTATGATGCTAGTGATCCGTCAGATCTTTCACAATCCTTCTAAAAAAATAGTCCTTACAAGTTTACCTTTATTTAGGATAACTTAAATTTTAACAAGAAGGACTATCCACATATGCAAAACCTACTTGCATCTCAAGTCTAAGGATTAGTAAAATAAAATCACTTACAAGGTTCACTTAATGACGACGATTCATAAAGTGGATAAACATTAGTTATGGAATGATCTGAAAGCATCATATGAATATCATGTGATTGTTGGCGTACACATCCTTAAATATACCTAGAATATACCAATCACCCAAATATGTCTTTGTTCAACAATAATCGCATATTATTGATCGTCAATGACTAATTTTGAATAATAACATTATACACGAATTAAACATGCAAATATAGGAACACAATAATAATAAATGAAAACAAAATACCAGTACTTTAATTCATTATAGAATAAAAATGTCTTAATAACCCTTATCTAAATACTAAAACACGTTATCTACATGACACTACTAGCTAAAACGAGTCCAATGCTCCTAGCTTGTTGAGTAAGCTTTCCATTCGTAAAGCCTTCGTAAAAAGGAACTGCTAGATTTTTATTATTGTACAATTAAGAAGTTAATTTCACCAATACGATACACACGCTGAACTAGTGATAGCTTCTATGGTAGTGTCTGGCGCCCCTCTGAACCCCCGGTTCGTTGGTGATAAGAAGTTCGGTGGAATTGTCGCATAACATCTTAATCAGTTCGTTTGTTATTGGTACAATACCAAGCCCTGAAATAAATTTCCTAATCCAAACAACTTCCGTTACAGCTTTTGAAGCAGCTATGTATTCAGCTTCTGTAGCAGACATTGCAGTAGTACTTTGCTTGGAGCTTTTCCAGTCTATTGCGCCTCCATTCAAAACGAAGACGTATCTTGTTTGAGATTTTATGTCATCTCTATCGGTCTTATAACAACCCATAATTTTCATCAATGTAATTATTCATCTATTAAATTAGATGCACTGTAATATCCATCTATTATATATATACCACTTTTTTACAGGGAAATTTTTTTGCTTTATCTCATTTTGCAACGTAACTTGCATCTCTAAAGTAAACGAGCTCACGCAACCTCACCAAATGCATCTAAACTATGTTTTATAACATGTAAACCTCCTAATATGTCAATTCTATATCTTAAAATATTACCAGTACATTATCCATTAACATACATTACAACGTTATATCAAAACAACTATATTCCATTAACGTTTTATAATCAAAATCCTAATTATATTAATTGTAAACAATATCAAATGAATGATGCCCAGCCTTCAAGAGCTTGTGTCAAGTGTACAATGCCACAACATTTTATATCCTTATTATCCTCTCTAAATCATTACAACTTCAAAGCCCCATGTACAAATCAAAAATGCAAGAAATCCAAACAGGTTTATTTACCTCTAAATCACTTTAGTTTCATACTACCACTTAAACACAAGGTACATAGCGACTTTAATGATATGACTTCTAAACCCTAAACCTAAACCTAAGTCATCTAAACCTAATCTAAAAACCCTACACACTCTAAACGAAACCCTAAAACCCTAAATACAACTTTAAACTAAAACAAAATCATAAACCCTTAAAACTAAGCCCAAACCTTAATCCTAACACTAACCTAAACTAAACCCTACCTTCTAACCTTAATCCTAACAGCCCTAACCCGATAATTAAAACCTAAATCCAAAGCCGAAACCCTAACACCTACACCCCTTTTATTCAATTTTGACCCATTTTAAACCACCTAGCATCCTAGAAACCTCTATGACCTCTTCCACCATGTCCCCAAGCCAGCCACCCAAGCACCTTACAAGTCACCTCATCAGCTCACCATGCCACCAAGTTTTGCAAAATCACCTCCTGTACTCTTGTAACCCCCCTAACCTCAAACACCTGCATAGCTACATTCTAGCTCACAATAACACCCTATAACTTCCTAGTCACTACTCATCACCTTGATCCCTACTCCAAGATAAAACTTGGGCACCAAGGGTTTTGAGCACTATATAAGCTGAATCTAAGAAACCCTTTCAAATCACACCTCAAATCTTCATCACAAACACAAATGGAGTTCTAGCTCAGCCAAAGAAGAGGTTGAAGGTCCCTAAGATCATAATACAAGCCAAGAATCAAGAGAATGAAGGTCTTGAATCCATATCTAGGCGTGCGAACCCAAAAAACCCATTTCGACCCATTCATAGCTCCAATTTAAGCTAAATCCATTTTCATTAAGATCAAAATCATGATATATAGAATATTCTAATAAGCTATAACCTGCAAATATCATTTGGAACCCTAAAATAAGCTTGCATGGCTTTTTGGACTTGATTTGTAAATTATTTCCATGCAAGGGGTATATATCGTAACTTTCTGAAATTTATAACTAAAGGGGCTAAAAATGTCATTATTCTAAAGTTATAACTATAAGGACCTATCTTGCCAAGTTCTAAAGTTAAAGGTTTAAATTATATATACTTTATATATAAAGGACTAAACTTGTAAAAGTTTATAAACCAAGGGTATATATTGCTATTTTTGCAAACTTGAAAATATAAAATATAATATTTTTATATAAATTATAAAAATATATATTAATATTATAAAACTCAATTTTATTAAAACCCGACACATTAATCGTTATTAATCATCGATCGGCGCATTATAAAACAATTACGTTATATATTTAACGTAATTTATCATCGACTAACTTTTGAAGAAACTTAAAATCTTATCGTATCACGTTACTAGGGAGCTTCATATAAGGAGTTTCATTTGGGTATACGTTTTGACGAGTTTGCTGGATTTACGATTTAAAGTGTCCTGGCTCCTCAAACGTTTACTACATGACCTCTGAATTATGATGGCCCGAACAGTGATACAATATTTCCATAAATTAATAAATCAAAGTAATACGTTAAACTTTATAAAGTTTTGAAACATAAACCATCACACTAAGACTTGACATATTACCCCAGGTTTTTTTTTTTTATTTTTTTTTTTTGTTTATTTTTGTTTTTTTATTTTTTTTTTGTTTTTTAAATTTTTTTTTTTTTATAAGTTTTGAGAACATAAAACATCACACTAAGACTTGACATATTACCACCAGGTTTGCGTGACGAAGCGCGTTTATACTTTTGGCCATCATCATGATTTTTCCCTATTATCTGTTAAAGGTGAGTTCATATCCTCGCATTTTAAATCTTCTAATATTTTCATAAACCCGCGAGGGGGATACATGCTATAAACCATGAATACGAGATAGGTAGGTGTCTAATATAAACGCTAACTATAGTGGTATGCTTATCCTGATATATTATTGCCTAAGTCCTTACTTTTGCCATTAAGACCCCACTATCATGAACCGTTAATTACTTTTCTTTTTCGGATCAAGCGCGAATGATTGTGAGTAGTATCTATTTGAGAAGAGCGTTCCTCGTTGGTGAGTACCTATACTTCTGGTAACCAAAATGCACTTCAATTGAAATAACTATCGGTTTTGGCAAAGGAACCCGTTGGGGCAACTTATTGTGATTATTGATTATCTCAAGGTCTCGGTGCATGAGCTTATGGCAATAATACTGTTTTCCATAATAATTGTACTCATTGCAATTATTACACTTATGGGTATATAACAACGTAACCCACTATTGAACTTGTATTCAAACTGTTTAACATAAACCTATGAATTTCACTCAACCTTTGTGTTGACCTTTTTAGCATGTTTAACACCCCCAGGTTCAAATTGAGCAATTTATGGCACAGAGTGGCAACGGAACTTGAAGAATGGCAAAAACTGTTATCATTCAAACATTTAAGCTTTTCCCAGTAGATATTTGTGGGACCTCTTGTAAAAACTCTGATGAAATAATGAATGATAACTTATCTTTTAAAAGCGTTTCTTTTGAGTCATTTTCTAATGGAATATGACAGATGTACTATGAAATAATGACCCCGAGATTACATCCCCGAAGCCATATGTCAAAAATGGGGGGTGTTATAGATTGGTTCCAAGCCACGGTTATATAGACGAATGTTGAAACCATTAACAATAACTAGTTTTCTCTTATTCCATCCAAGAAAGTCCTCCATTGCCACTGACAACTTCCGGAATAGTATGTAAAAGAACCATAACTATATACAATTATAATAAATAACACTTATGTTATTTACCACTGGGTTATTAACAGAGCGATGTCTTCTCCCAGCCACCCTACTTCCAATATTAAGGATGCTTTTTCCTCTAACTTTCTTGACTATATCCCGGCTTCCCCGGACTATGTCCTAGCTTCACCAGAAAAAACTTATTCTAGCTCTTCAAATAACTCATTTGGTTTAGTTCCAATAGCTTCACCAACTCTTTTACTTTTTCATGATGACCCTTATATGAAGGTCATGCATGCATACTATGCTAAAGAATCACCTATTCCACCACCAACTATTGTGCCTCCATCTTCAATGCTATCTCCAATGTTTAATCCTTAAGAATTCTTTCTTCCTGAGGAATTATTGCCACTTAAGAAACGAGGTCGTGACCGATCATCCTCCTCTACTTCTGCCCTACCTCAAGCATTTGAGATAGGAGAAAGCTCTCGTAAGACAAGTCTGGAATGTCACGAGGAGCAAATTGAGGAAATTTTGAATCACCTAGATGAACTCTCTCTCGACCGCATTGAGCACATAGAAGACAAAATAGAAGGTCTCGAAAATGGTCGGGTGATCATACAACAAGATTTTGACAATCTGGAAGCTGAACTCCAAGAGTCTCGTACTCAAATTGCTAAACTTCAAAGAAAGCAAATGGGAAATAACAACAAGATTGCTCTGGCTCGCTTCAGGATTGCTAATCTAGAACAAATTATCGAGGAGATCCAGGTTCGTCACCAAGCCGATAAGGAAAGTCTTCTGGATGCAATCTATGAACACAAGAACAGCCAGGAAGGACCATCGGACTACATATTAGATACTAGTTATAGCTTTTTATTAGAACCTATCCACGAGATGTGTGGTATAAACAAAAACACTTGTCAAATTTTGACTAGTAACAGTACAAAGCCAGAAGTCGTTCATGATAAATATACTTGGTGAACACCGTATTATATTGATACGCTGTGTCCTATAATTCATCTCCGACTTCATCATTATGAATCAATACCATGACTATCCAAATAAATCCAAAGATACTTATTTGATGATGATGACTAATCATGAATTATCTTATGATATCACAATTGTGACAATGTATATTTTTGTAACCTTAAACGCATTTATAGGAAAGAATTGGATAACCTTCTAATTATTGTGTTGTCCCACCCCCCCCCATATGTTAATAGAATGCCTCTCTAAAAAGTGACAACAACCATTGAAGCACCAGCCATGGACCTCGGCTGCCATCAAGAAACGATGTATGCTGATATTGTTTCCGCAGCTCGTGGAAGCACAAGTCGCTAACATGGCAAATACTGATGAATACCGCTGGAGAAGAGAACTCCTTTAGCAAGGAAATGAAGCAACAAAGAGTTTCATGAGCTTCCAGACCTTGTTCAATTCAAAGAGTACGGAAGGACTATCGGACTTACTGCTGGTTTTAAGCGAACTGAATCATTGTTTTTCACCGCCCGTAGCAACCTTTACCTGAAGACAGCAAGGTGAAGTTTTGCTACTAGAGTAACTTTAACTGAATGAAGTCTCTATCCTAGTGTGAATTCGTTTTCCCAACACCTATTGGGATAGAAGAATCATACAAAGATTACCGTGGTTGAATTCAAGAAGCGTTGGATAAAAGAGAAGTACTGTCCCCGAACTGAGGTCTAAGAAGATGGAAGATGAATTTTAACCATCTGACTAAGTGAAGGGGAATGATCTCAAAGACAAAGTGAGAAGATTTCCAGGAATTGTGCAACCTTATGTCCCACTATGGTGCCAGATTCTGAGAAAATGATGGAAGTTTTCATCGGCGGATTGCCTCAAAGTATTGAAAGGAATGTTACCGCCTTTAAACCTCAAACTCTATAGGAATCCATTAACATAGCCCAGAGGCTAATGGATCAGGTAACAAAGTACACTCCGGTGCAAGTATCAAGTGATCACAAACGAAATTTTGACGACAGAAGAAATTTCAACAACAACAACTACCGTAACACCAACACCAACAACCGCTATAATAATCACCAACCACAATAGAACAGAAGACAGGAAACCTTCATGTCTTATGCTGTCACTCCAATTGAAAACAATGGGTATATTGGAAACCGTCATTTGTGTAAGAAATGCACTCTGCATCACACAAGACCTTGCATTGTTAAGTGTAATACTTGTAACAAGGTGGGCCATCTGACCAAGAACTGTAGAAACAAAGGGCCAGCCACTGGAAGTAATCTGCTACCAGTAACAGTTACTTGTCATGCCTGTGGAGAGAAAGAGCATTATGCAAATCAGTGCTGAAAGACCACCACCAACAATGCCCAGGGAAGAGCCTACATGTTGAGGGATAAGAATGCTCACCGAGACCCTAACGTAGTCACGGGTATGTTCCTTTTAAACCAACATCTAGCTAGAGTATTATTTGATTCTGGAGCCGATAAAAGTTTCGTATCCATATCTCTTGCATCTATGCTAAGTATTCCACCTATTACAATAGATACCTTTTACAATATCGAAACGGCTGACGGAAACTTAGTAAGCACAAACACCATTATTCAGGGTGCAACTCTGACTTTGTTAAACCAACCTTTTGAAATTGATCTTATGCCGATCAAACTCGGTAGTTTCGACGTCGTCATTGGTATGGATTGGTTATCCAAGTAGCATGCTAGAATTATTTATGACGAGAAATTCGTCCACATCCCAATCAAAGGTGAAACTTTGATCATCCGAGGTAACCAAAGTAAAACCCGACTAAATCTCATATCCTGTATAAAAACCGAAAGATATATATCTCAAGGTTGTTAAGTTTTCGTAATCCAAGTAATGGAAAAGAAGTCAGATGAGAAATGACTAAAAGATATCATGGTAGTCAAAGAATTTCCGGAAGTTTTTCCTGAAGATCTGCCTAGCCTTCCTCCCGTTCGCCAAGTAGAATTCCAAATCGATATAATTTTAGGAGCGGCACCAGTAGCCCGAACACCCTATAGATTACCTCCTTCAGAAATGCAGGAACTATCTAACCAACTTCAAGAGTTAGCAAACCGAGGTTTTATCCGACCAAGTACTTCACCCTAGGGAGCTCCTGTCTTATTTGTTAAAAAGAAAGACGGATCTTTTAGAATGTGTATCGATTACCGAGAGTTGAATAAACTTACCGTAAAGAATTGTTACCCATTACCCAGGATTGATGACTTATTTGACCAACTTCAAGGTTCGAGTGTCTACTCGAAGATTGACTTAAGATCAGGCTATCATCAACTGAGAGTCAAGGATGAAGATATTCCCAAGAATGCTTTCAGAACAAGATACAGACACTATGAATTTCAAGTGATGCCATTTGGTTTAACTAACGCACCTGCTGTATTCATGGATCTCATGAATCGTATGTGTAAACCATACTTGGATAAATTTGTGATAGTGTTCATCGATGATATTCTCATCTACTCTCGTAACAAAGAAGAGCACGCAAATCATCTGAGAATAATCCTAGAATTACTCAAGAAAGAGAAGTTGTATGCCAAGTTCTCCAAGTGTGATTTCTGGATTCGTATCGTGCAATTTCTTGGACACTTAATTGATAGTCAAGGACTTCATGTTGACCCCGCCAAGATTGAAGCAGTTAAGAATTGGACATCTCCTACTACACCCACATAAATACGTCAATTCTTAGGACTCGCCGGTTATTATCAGAGATTTATCAAAGATTTCTCGAAGATTGCAAAGTCTTTGACTGAATTAACCCAGAAAAACAAGAAGTATATCTGGGGCGAAGACCAAGAATCGGCTTTTCAACTACTAAAACAGAAGCTATGTGAAGCTCTAATCTTAGCATTACCAGAAGGAAATGACGATTTTGTTGTTTACTGTGATGCATCCCATCAAGGTCTGGGAGCGGTGTTAATGCAAAGAGAGAAGGTTATTGCATATGCATCCTGACAACTTAAGCCTAATGAAGAAAACTATACCACTCATGATCTCGAATTAGGAGCAGTAGTGTTCGCTCTTAAAATTTGGAGACACTATCTGTATGGCACCAAATGTAATGTGTTCACTGATCATAAAAGTCTTCAGCATATCCTTGATCAGAAAGAGTTGAACATGAGACAACGCCGTTGGCTAGAATTGCTTGCAGATTACGATTGTGAAATTCGCTACCATCCTGGAAAGGCAAATGTTGTAGCAGATGCCTTAAGCCGGAAGGAACGAATCAAACCACTCCGAGTTAGATCATTAGTTATGACCATTCATCCAAACTTACCCTCACAAATTCTCAAAGCTCAAACTGAAGCACTCAAAGAAGAAAACATCAAGGCTGAAAACTTACGAGGAATGGACAAATCATTTGAAATACGTCCTGATGGAACCTGATGTATCAAGAATCGAAGTTGGTTACCACTCTTTGGTAATCTGAGAGACTTGATCATGCATGAGTCCCATAAATCAAAGTATTCCATTCACCCAGGTTCTGACAAAATGTATCAGGATCTAAAGAAACTCTATTGGTGGCCTAACATGAAGGCAATCATCGCTGAGTATGTTGGAAAATGTTTAACATGCTCTAGAGTTAAAGCAGAATGTCAGAAGCCATCTAGCTTACTGGTACAACTGGAGATTCCTATGTGGAAGTGGGAGAGAATAACAATGGATTTCATCATAAAACTACCCAAAACATCAAGCGGACATGACACAAGCTGGGTCATTGTCGATCGTCTTACCAAATCCGCACATTTCATCCCTACCCGAGAGACAGATAGTATGGAAACCCTTACAAGGTTATACATCAAAGAAATAGTCTCCCGGCATGGAGTGCCAATATCTATTATCTCGGATCGTGACAGTCATTTCACATCCAGGTTCTGGAAATCATTGCAGAATGCTTTGGGTACTCAATTAGACATGAGTACGGCATATCATCCTGAAACTAATGGACAAAGTGAAAGAACCATCCAAACACTCGAAGATATGCTTCGAGCCTGTGTCATAGACTTGGAAAAGGATGTTGAAAACACTTACCATAGGTAGAATTTTCCTACAATAACAATTACCATGCCAGCATTAAGGCAACATCGTTTGAGGAACTTCATGGTTGAAAGTGCAGATCACCTGTTTACTGGGCCGAAGTTGGAGATGTTCAACTTACAGGACCAGAAATACCATGAAACCACTGAGAAGATAGTGCGAATTCGACAACGCTTGCAGGCTGTAAGAGATCGATAAAGAAGTTACGCCAATGTCAGGCGAAAGCCTTTAGAATTTCAAGTTGGAGATCGTGTTATGTTGAAAGTATCACCTCGTAAAGGAATCATCCGATTTGGAAAACGAGGAAAGCTTAATCCCAGTACATTGGACCATTCAAAATTCTTGAACGAATTGGCCCAGTGGCATACAAACTAGAGCTTCCTGAAGAGCTTAGTAATGTCCACAATACCTTTCATGTTTCTAATCTAAAGAAATGCTTATCTGACGAATCCATTTGTCATTACTACTGAAAGGGCTTCGGCTCGATGGACAAGCTCAACTTTTGGGAAAGAACCCATAGAAATCAAGGATCGAGAAGTCAAGCAACTGAAACAAAGTCGTATTCCTATAGTCAAAGTACAATGGAACTCTAAAAGAGGACCAAAATTTACATGGGAACGCAAAGATCAAATTCGTGCCAAGTATCCACATCTGTTTTCAAACATCACTCCGGCATCCAACTAAATCTCAGGACGAGATTTCTTTTAAGGGAGGAAGACTATAACAACCCGCAATTTTCATCAATGTAAATATCCATCTATTAAAATAGATGCACTGTAAATATCCATCTATTAAATTAGATGCAATGTAATATGCATCTATTATAAATATATCACCTTCTTACAGGGATTTTTTTTGCTTTATCTCATAATGCAACATAACTTGCATCTCTAAAGTAAACGAGCTCACACAACCTCTATCAATGCCATCTATATCTATGTTTATATCATATAAACATCCTAATATGTCAAGTCTATATCCTAATATCATTTTACTAAGTATGTTATCCATTTAACGTACTTTTCAAAACTTTATATCTAAACAAGCATTTAAACGTAAAGTTTACATCAAAACCCTAATTATATGTAATGTATACATATAAAATGAATGTACAAACCTTTAAAGCATGTGTACAAGTATTAATACACAATATTTGAATCATACTTTCCCTCTAAATCAATGTACAAGTCTTGAACACACAATGTACAAGCTAATCATGCCTAAAAACCTAATTAGGTCATTTAAGCTTCTAAACCATGTTTAAACTTTACACCACTTTAACACAAGGTACAAGTACTTAATTCATGACTCCTAAACCCTAATCTATCCCTAATCTTAACCCTAATCCATGTTTTAAAACCCTAAACCCTAAATGAAACCCTAAAAACCCTAATTTCATTTTAAAACCCTAAACCTTCAAACCAAACCCTAAAACTTAATCCTAAGCCCTAATCTCTAATCCTAAACACTAAACCTTAATCCTAACACTAATTCTAAACCTTAATCTATCCTAAACCCTAACCCTAACTAGAAATTAAAACCCTAAACCTTAACCCAAAATAAAATGAACCCGACACCTTTTTCTTCCATTTTTACTCCTAAGCAAGCAACCAAACACCTCAAGCAAGCACCCTAGCACCTCTATGACATCACCAAGCAAGCAACCAAGTAGCTTACAAGTAGCTTGATCACCTCCTTGTTTCTCTTTTCATGTCGTGACCACAAACACCTTCCAACACCTCAAATCTAGTTTCTAGCTTACAATACTCATTCTACTAGCCTTTCTTATGCATACATACACATAACATTCAAATCATCCCCCACATCTCATCTCATACCCACAAATGGAATTCTAACTCTTCCATAGCAGCAATAGAAGATCAATAGAAGTTATTAAGCTCAAAATAGAAGCCAAGAATCAAGAAAAATAAAGCCTTGAAGTCGTTACTAGGCGTACGAACCCGAAAACCCCATTCCGACCCATTCTACCTCAAGAAAGCCTAATATTCTGTTCAATAACTTATGATAGCATTAATAAGTTCATCATACATTTAAAGATCATGTATGAACTCTTGTTTGAAGCTTTGAATCCTCAAACCCATGTGTTTTTGATAAAAACCCTAAAAACGACCCGTTTTGATTTTCTAGCTAACAGATACTTTTTCTAAACTTTTGTTATATTAAAACTTTTTATTTTAGCTTATACTAGTAAGCTATAACCTGCAAATATAGTTTGGAATCTTAAAATAACCTTGGCATTAACAGTTTGTGTGGACTTTTTTTGCAAAAGTTCCATTTAATAGGGGTATATATTGTAACTTTCTGAAATTTATAACTATAAGGGCTGAAAATGTCATTTTATTAAAGTTATAACTATAAGGACCTATTTTGCCAAGTTTCAAAGTTAAAGGTTTAAATTATATATACTGTTATATAGTATAGACTAAACTTGTAAAAGTTTATACAACCAGGGTATATTTGCCAATTTTTGCCAACTATAAATTATAAATTTATATTAAAAAATAAATATATATTATAAATTATTCTAGCTTTTAAAGAAACTTAAAACTATAATGTATCACATTACCAGGGAGCTTCATATAAGGGATTTCATTTGGGTATACGTTTTGACAAGTTTGCTGGATTTACGATTTAAAGTGTCCTGACTCCTCAAACGTTTACTACAAGACCTTGAATATGATGGTCCCAAACAGTGAAAACAATATTGCAATAATAAATCCAATACAAAGTGAATTTCAATATTACATAAAACATATTCAATCAAACTAATACTTGACATATACCCATGTTGTGTGACGAAGCCGTTACTTTCATTTCATATACTTTTGTTATAAATCAGATTTCCCTATACTATTAAGGTGAGTTCATACCTCGCATTTAACCCTTTTAAATGTTTCATAAACCCGTGAGGAATGCAAGTATTTTTCTGTATGCTATCCTGATTCATTATTGCCTAAGTAACTATTTTTGCCGTTAAGACCCCATTAACATGAACCGTTAATTACTCATCAGGGTAAGCGCGAATAATGTGAATAGATCTATTTGGGACTAGACTTCCCCGTTGGTGTACCTAAACTTTCGGTAACCAATAGCACATCATTTGAATAACATTACGGGTGTTTGGCAAAGATACCCGTTGGGGCAATTACTTGTGGTTATTGATTAACCTAAGGCTTTGGTGTCATGAGCTTAAAGCAATAATAATGTTTTACAAACTATGGGTGTATAACAACGTAACCCACTATTGAACTTGTATTTAAACTACTTATTACAAACCTATGAAATTCACTCAACCATTGTGTTGACTTTTTAGCATTTTTATCTAAGGTAACTGAGCATCATATGGTACGGAGTGGCACGGACTTGAAGATGGCTAAACCGTTATCATTCAAACTTTTTGATTTCTTGTAGATTTTGGGACCTCTGTTTGTAAAAACTCTGATGAATAAATGAATGATAACAACCTTTTACAAAACGTCTCTTTATGAATTGTTTTCTATGATTATGACTGTTGTACTATGAAATAATACCCCAGATTAGCTTCCGCTGCTATATGTATCAAAATGGGGGTGTTATAGTTATCCCACGTACGTAGTAAAACATACACTTAACGTGAACCCGACATTAGACTAAATATAAGTCTTCATGCTCTATGCATTTTTATTATTTTACAAATGTACCTTATATGTTGTAGTTTTATTTTTCTCAATTGTGTTTACTCTTTGTGTTCGCGTCTAAACTTTTAAAATATTATACCTTTTTACCCATTAGCCTAAACAATACCCACTCATACCAAATTTAACACAAAATTTAAACCTATAACTAAACATCCTCATGGACATGTGTCCATGAGGTGTTTAATAACTACACATTCAAGTATGTGTTTTCTTAATAAGGGTGCATCAAGGACACATGGAAGTTCTTGTTTGCATGTTTCTTTAGCTCTCATATACATACATCTATTCCACCATTCTCTCATAGTAAACTCATACCCCTTGTTCTTACTCTCTTTTTTAGCCCTTCCTCACAAAACCATCACCATTTCCATATCAAATTTGCTAGTAAAAAATCATCAATAGTTAAAGGCTATC
>BQNB010031948.1:0-53555 GCA_026074375.1 Tanacetum coccineum | reverse complement strand
GCTTTATTCCTTTTGACATAAAGCAATCTTTTTCCCGCCTTATAAACCTTCTAGAAGTAAAACAACACGTTTCGACTTCTGTTAAGGAGATAGACAACGTTCAGCTTGGAATTTTCAACCAAGCTAAACTGAAGCTCTTTCCAATAGTCCTTCTTTAGTTTTTGTACCGCTGCATACACTAAAGTGAAGATACTTCCTAATCTTCTAAGGACCTGAAGAGCTAACGCTGAAGAACCTTCAGCGACTCAAGCTGAAAGACTTCAGCTTGAGTAATACTTAGGGGATTCTATGTTTAAATCTACTAAAAGACTGAAGGGCTCCAGAACTGAACCCAACAATCTCTCCCTATTTGAATATACAAATAGCCTAAGTTAAAATCAATTGTAAGTGAGCAAAACAACTTCTTCTTAAACATAAACTGATAACCATTCATTCTAACTTTTATTACATTACATTTACAAAAGATAAAGTTATTACAAATGATTACATTCTATTGCCTTAGCTGCTCAATGACTCTCATCTGCTTGAGTGGGTTCAAGTTTCTCTTATCAATTTCAGCAAGCAGAAGAGAACTGAAGGTCCTGGCATGATCATCAAGCCCTGGACCTTGGTGAAGTCTGAAGAAGATTTCTTGTACAGTATATAACATGGTGTTTGAGAAATCTCTAAAGTCTTCAATGGTAACAAAATCCTGTCTGTGATATGAGTTAAACAAAATCATACCTAGGACAGGTTCATTAAGCACAGTACCAGCTGGATGATCTTCATATTGAACTGATGACTTGAGCCTTTTGTTAGCTCTGAAGAAGTCATGAATGTCATCAGCATGCTTTCTTTTCTTGTTTGCCAGATCATTCAGTCTATCCAAAGGATCCTGTTCACTTAGAGGTCTATCCAAGTCGATTCCTAGTTCAGCTTCAGTTGTACGGAGATAGTCCATTCTTTCCTGTATTTGTTTATAGATGGACATCCATCCTTTACCTTTTTTGTTAGGGCAGGCTTTAACAACTTCTCTCCATTCACCAAGATGTAAGTCACTGGCTTTGAACTCGGGAATGATTTCACTTGTATCATATTCTCTATATACCTTCAAAGTAATTGGACCATTTTTGGTCAAGATGTCACAGTTGGTGATTCTTGATTTTACTCTTCTATTCAGCATTTTGTCACTATTGTAACTTATCATTGTAGTACTTGTTCACCACTTCTGGACCAAGAAGACCAGTCAGCTCTTCTTTCCTTATTTCACCTTCACGTCTGGCAGCTTCAGCTTTGGCTTCTTCCTCTATTTTCTTTGGTGCACTGATATGTTCTTTAGTTAAATGGACATGTTCTCCACTTTCAGTGACAAAGTAAAACCTTTTCAATTCCTTTTTCTTAGAGGATTCAACCATGGAACCAGGCACTCATGTTGTTTCATCATCATAATCACTTTTAGTACTCACTTCTTCAACAACCTCTGAAGACAAAGCCTTTTTGCCTTTGTCTTCCTTGATATGCTCCCCCTCAGGTTGAGAGGAGCCCTTTTGTGGATTTTGAGGAGGAGTTTGCATTTGAGTTGTTGTGGTTGTGATGATAGGAGATGTTAGGAATACGAAAGTATCAGTTACTTCCATAAATATCGTTAGATAGCTCGTTAAGTATATTTTGGAAACTTGATGGTTGATAAGCCAAATTGCCCATGGGGACCCTAAGCCTTGGCCGGCCACTTTGTGGTATAATAAAACACCCTTTTCCATGCCCATGAATGGGTTGTGGGTTGTTCATATGTTTTCACATAGTAATCTAATATTTTTTCCTTTCTTTCTCTTACTAAGTGTTCATCCAACCACCTCTCTTTTTCTCTCTAAACCCTAGATTGAATCCATACCTTTTGTGTTTGGTTGTGTATTATGTTATCTTTTTTTTTCTACAATTAGTATCAAGAGCCATGGGGTGTTTGTGAAGGTTTTGTGTGCGTTGTTTACTCGTATATTTGGTTCAAACCAACCAAAAGATCTTCAACTTTTGTAGGTTTAAAACCATAAAGTTTGCTACTTTATTGCTTATTTACCTTAGTAAAGTCTAGTTGTATAAGTAAATCCTAGGAAAAACTTTAAAATCTTGATCTTTTTTTAAGAATTTTTTCGAAAATAGGTTTTTTGTACTAGAATCTTGATTTCAAATTTTTCGTGTTAAAAAACATTAAAGTTTATGTTTTTATGGTTCTACTAGTCTTAGTTAGGTAAGAAGTACAAGAAAAAAATGGGTAAAAAACCGGTCCAGAAAGTGAGTCTTTTTAAGATTTTGGTTTTTGAGTTTCGAAGTGTATTAGGCGATTTATACGTAGGGTGAATTATACGTTCAGGCGAATAATACGCGTGTATCCTTTAGGCGATTTATACGTAATTATTGGGCGATTTATACGTAAATCTTAAGGCGATTTATACGTTGTTTCTCTTGGGTGACTAATACTTAATTTTTTGGGCGTATTATACTCTTTCCATTAGGAAGAATAATACACTTTGGCCCATTTGGGAGGACTTTATACGCTTTATTGGGAGATTTTATATGCTTTGCTTGGGAAGATTTATTCGCAATTACTTGGGAGATTTTACCTTTTATTAGGAGAATTATTACTGTTGTTCTTTGATTTGTAATATTCGTGAAATTTATTTTTCCTGGTTTTATCAAGAAATTGTAAAATTGTGTATTCCCAAAGACTTAAACAACATTAATTAATTCTCACTTTAACTCAACAACCTCCAAATCAATGGACGATTCCATCTTTTAATTTATCACATATACAAATCAAAATGGATTCAATGATTCCAATTGGACAAAAGAATACCCTTGCTGAGTACATGATACTCTCTGGTGCTGACAATCGTCCACACTGTTGGACAAAGACCTGTATGATTATTGGAAAAGTAGAATGGGAAACTATACTTGCCTAAACAGAGAGCACGGAAGATGATACTTGTATCGGTCGAACATGGGTCACCTCATTTGGCCTCACGATTGAAGATTAATGGGGGTGACCAGGACAAAGAAATATGTTGAATTGTCTTCTACAGAGAAAATCCAGGTTGATTGTTTTATGATCTCAGGCAAACTAATATCATTCTTCAAGGTCTACCATCTGATATCTATTCACTTGTTAATCATCACAGAGTTTCCAAGGATCTACGGGAAAGAATTCAACTACTAATGCAAGGTACCTCATTGACAAAGCAGGAAAGGGAGTGTAAACTGTATGATGCATTTGATAAGTTTGCTCACATCAAGGGGGAATCACTTCATCAGTATTACTTGAGATTTACTCAGCTGATCAATGACATGAACATTTACAAAATTAAATTGGAGCAATTTAAAGTCAATTCTAGTTCTTAATTAGTCTCCCAAACTGATTGGAGTATGTTTGTGAACTGATGTCAAGCTTGTAAATAGATTTGATACTACCAACTTTGATCAGCTTCATGCCATATCTTTAAAAACACGATCACGCAAACGAAAGTCCGTATTATTGCTGTGAGCGCAATCATTATCCACTACACTACGTTGCCAATCACAGCGACTCCGTCCTCATTTAACACTTATTAAATCTTTGTACAACAATTTTCTACAATTCTAACAACAGTTTTCACCATCTCTGTCTCCTCAATATGGATCAGTTCATCTCACATAACATTATTCATCTACTCATCCATCCGTTCCTCTTGCAATTTCTTATCCATCAACACCATATTCAAATTCTTACACATCTACAATTCATCAAGATGCTTACCCACTAACAACAATCCTGTCTCAAATTAAATTTACTTCTCCACAGTTAATCAACAAACACATCTGGCTGAATTTCCACAGATAGACTCTAGTCTAGCAGTTACTGTGTTTAAGCAAGGAGATGACCCTATTGACGCCATTTTAACAAATTGATGTCATTTTCCTGTCTATGTCGTCACATCTCGTTTCCCATCCTCTAACAATTAGCTAAGAAATTCCTCCAACCCAAGACAACAAGCAACTATTCATGATGGAAGGGTGACTGTTCAACCGGTTCAGGGGAGACAAACTTCATTTGGTGCTGGTATGTTTGGAACAAGGGCTAACATCTCAAGAATAGGAAGGAATAATTCATGTCAACAAAGAATTATGAAGTGTGCTAAATGCCAAGGGACATGTCACATGGTAGACAGTGCCCAAAGCCAAAGAGGGAAAAAGGGAATGCTACAATGTTTAGGAAATTAAAGTTCTTCTGGTTGAAGCATAAGGAAATGGTTTTGACAGTTCTAAATGAGGAAGAATTTGACATTTTGGCGACCCTGGAGTTGCAGAATGTCAGTTACACAGTACATGGTCCATTACCACACAATGCAGCTTATCAAGTAGATGATTTAGATGCATATGATTCTGACTGTGATGACTTCTCTACAGCCAAGGCGGTTCTTATGGACAATTTGTCCAGTTACGGATCATATGTTCTTTCTAAAGGTACCTCACTCTGAAACACTCATATCTGATATGCTAAATTTAAAGTGTGCAAAGAGACTGTCGTATTTGAACAAAATACATATTGTGTATCTATTCAGAGAATGAGATAAAAAGTGATAGCAATATCATTCCTTATTCTTAGTATCTACTTTGAACAAAAATGCAGCTGTTATGGAATACAAATCTTCTGTACAACAATGATGCACATGTATATTATCTGTGTTTGAAAACAAATGTCAAATCAAAGTAATAATTATAACTAACAAGGTCAATAAGGACAATCTAATTGCCAATGAATCCTTATCTGCTGAGCTTGAAAGATACAAAGAACGAGTGAAACTGCTAGAAGAAAGACAAAATGTGGATTTAAGTACTCGAGAAAAGCTTATAATGGATGAAATAATTTAGGATAAAAATGCACAATTTGCGGATTTTGAAATAGAAATTAACTATCTTAAACAAACTCTTTTTGAACAATCAAAGGAAAAGGAATTGTTAACAAAAATATTTAATGTTTTCAAAAACGAATCTAAGGAAAAGGAAGCTAAGAATATTGATAAAGAAATTGCTTTAGAAAAGAAAGTTAAAGACCTGGACAATATTGTTTGTAAAATGGGTCAATCCGCGTAAACTGTGCATATGCTCACGAAACCATAAGTTTTCTATAAAAACAACCTGAAACAAGCTCTTGGTTTTCAAAATCCTTTTTATCTTAAGAAAGCTCAGCAGATTAGGCCAATGCTTTATGATGGTAGTGTTATTGCTAAGGAAACCAATGTGATTTCAATTGCTCATTCTGAAGAGACTTTGATGATTGAAGAAGATAGTCGATCCAAAATGCTTTTAAAATAAAGTGATCTAATAGTCTTAGAAAAGAAAGTTAACACTAAACCAATTGATTATGCTGAGTTAAATCGATTATTTGAAGATTTTGGTAAATGTTTTGTCCCACAAAAAGAACTGTTTGATGAACAAGCTTTACACCCAATTACTGACCAATCTGCTTCTTCGCATGTCAACTGACTTAATCTGCTTCTTCGTCTGTCAAAATGAGAATCCTCCAGGAATTCTAAGGTAAGATGGTTTAATAAAAGCCTAAAAAGCTTCTTAATACCATCTTGGACCAATTTGACAATGTGGTGAAAAGCGGATCACGCCCGATGCTTTGACAGTAAGGGGATGGAATGGGGGCTTGAACAACTAGCTGTTTTTCTATAAGAAATAATTCCATTTTAAAGACTTTAATAAGAACTATTAAATGTTTTTGGATAACAAATTATTTTAAATGATGTTACGTAAGTACAAACAGTTTTTTAACAAAATGGGGGAGAGTTGACGTTCAACAGTATAGTGTAGTCAAAACAGCTGCTTTGAAATTCAATAGAACAATTTTTGATGAAAACGACGACTCTTAGGATCAATCATTTCTCAAGATATTTGTGGATATTATTGTTGTTGAATTCCTTCGTTGGATTATAAATTCTTTGTGATTGTGAATTCTCCTGTCGTATGAAATGATTCTTGTGATGATTATGTGGAAATGTGCAACAAGTGGTCATCGAACTTGTAGCTGAGCTTATCAAAAAACACCTCAACATGGTTGAAAATGATGAGTAAATAGACTTTCGAATAAGTTTCTAAAGTTGACAACACTGCATTTCTCTTGAAACTTGCAATGCAACTCAATTAAAGAAAATATATTCAATAAAAGATATAACACATTGTATCTAAATTCTGAAATACCCTTCATTTAATCTAAGTGTTGAATTGAACTATTTGAAAGCTGGGCGTTGTCCATCGTCCAAGCAAAAAAATACATCAATCGAGAATTTTGAAGGCTAAAACATTATACGTTTGAATAAAACTTCCACCACAAACAGTGTGAAAAAGGACATAGATGAGATTAAGACCATCAATATTGAACTGGAACATAGGGTGATCAAGACTAATTGCTGAGAATGAGCATTTGAAACAGACTTATAAACAACTCTATGATTCAATTAAACCATCACGTGTTCGGGCTAAAGAACATACTGAATCTTTGGTCAATCAATTAAATCAAAAGCCTGTTGAAATTACTAATTTAAATGCTCAACTCCATGAAAAGGTTTTTTTCATAACAACATTAAAAAATGATCTTAGGGAAATTTCAAAGGAAATGGACTTAGTTGACAATGTTGCCAAGCGTCAAATTGCTACCACTGTCTGCTCCAGGTATGTATAGCTTGACCATTTAACTTTGGCTATAAGGATAAGAATAATAGGGAAACTCACATATACTACCTTAAGCACACTATAGAACAAGCTGCTATTCTTAGGGAGATAGTTGAACAAGCTAAATCACTAAACCCTTTAGATAAGTAATCTTAATTTGGCCTGTAATATGTTAAGCTGATTCAAGAGTTGCTAGGATATGTTAGAGAGACTTGCCCTGATATTCACAAACCTAGTGAGAAATTAGTTGATGTCACGCCTATCAACAAAAGGAAAACAGTTAGGTTTGTGGTTTTGGACTCTTGTTCATATCATCAAGCACCATCCCAAAAAAACATGTTATACTCTTCCCAAACAAAGAGCCAATACAGGCATCTAATCAATTTTGTTCACCTTACAAAGATAACTCGGTCTACTACAATCTAGCAGGTCATAGCTCTTCAGACCAATACAAAGAATGATAGGATCCTGCAGATTTCAAGTAGTACCCAGAAGAAGAATAAAGTAGAAGACCACTCTAGGATAGTTAAGTCTTGTTTGAATAAACCAAATTGTGTTGTTGAACCATCTGGAAATGCAAATGTGCAGCATTCCAAATTAAATACAAATTCTGAGCTAATATGTGTTAAATGTAATAGTTTCTATGTGTGATTGCTAACATGAAATATGTGATTTTGAATTTGTTTTCTGATATGAATGCGAGTTCCAATAATCTAAGTCTGCTATGAAAGCTAATAAATAGAGAAGAAGAATGGTAAACTACAGGAAAAGTGTTTACACAAAATTAGATTAATAAATACAGACCCACATGAAGGACTTTCACTTTAGTCAGAAATACGTGCCCTTTAACTAGGATTACCGTCACTAATAAAGTGCCTCTTAGGGAACCCATTCCTCTAGAAGTAACTGCACAAGAATCTGTAGTAACTAAGGTTTATACTAGGAGACCTAAGGTACCTAAGACTAATGGTTCTAATAGCATAGACATAAGATTGCAAAAATCTCGTTGATTTTTAAACAAAACGGAACCCGGTAGTACAGTCATCGGGGATCAATACCTTCTGTTTGCTACATCTTCTTCTTCTATTGTCGATCTCAGGTTGTCCAAATTGTTTTGTGGTATTTGGACTTCGGATGCTCCAAGCACATGACTGAAGATCGCTCTCAGCTCACCAATTTTGTTCACAAGTTTCTTGGTACCGTCAAGTTCGGTAACAACCAGATTGCAAAGATTATGGGGTATGGTGATTATTAGATAGGGAATATCACAATCTCAAGGGTTTATTATGTGGAGGGACTAGGACACAATCTATTCTCCGTTGGTCAATTCTACGACCTAGATCTTGAAGTAGCTTTCAGAAAACATACATGCTTTGTTCATGATCTGAAAGGTGTTGATTTACTCTCAAGATCTTGGGAAACCAACCTTTATACTTTGTCAATTGGGGATATGATGGCGTCTTCTCCAATTTGTCTCTTGTCTAAAGCCTCAAATACCAAATCATGGTTATGGCACCGACGAGTGTCACATTTAAACTTTGGTGCTACTAATCATTTGGCTAAACATGGTCTCGTATGAGGTCTTCCCAAATTAAAATTTGAAAAAAAAATCATCTGTGTTCGGCATGTTCTATGGGCAAAAGCAAGAAACAATCACATAAACCTAAATCTAAAGACACCAATAAGGAAAAACTATATCTTTTGCACATGGATCTTTGTGGGCCTATGCATGTTGCAAGTGTAAATGGGATAAAGTACATCCTCGTCATTGTGGATGATTACTCTCGGTTTACATGGGTGAAGTTTTTAGCATCAAAGGATGAAGCTTCTGATTTTATAATCAAGTTTCTGAAAATGATACAAGTTATATTGAATGCAACTGTCAGGAACATTCGTACAAATAATGGAACTGAGTTTGTTAATCAATCCCTGCGAGACTACTATGAACAGGTTGGCATCTCTCATGAAATATCGATTGCGTGAACTCCACAACAAAATGGTGTTGTTGAAAGGAGAAATCGTACACTTGTTGAATCCGCTCGTACAATGTTAATCTACGCACAAGCTCCTTTATTTCTATGGGCTGAGGCAGTTGCTATCGCATGTTAGACCCAAAACCGATCCATTATACGACGACGCCATGGAAAAACTCCTTATGAGCTCTTACATGATAGTAAACCCGATTTATCCTACCTTTATGTCTTTGGTGCACTTTGCTATCCAAACAATAATAGTGAGAATTTGGGAAAATTTCAAGCTAAAGCTGATATAGGAATTTTCATTGGATATGCACCCAAAAAGAAAGCTTACCTTATCTACAACTGACGTACCCGAAAAATCATTGAAACCATCCATGTCGATTTTTTTTTTTTTTTTTTTTTTTTATGAGCTGACGCAATGGCTTCAAAACAACTCGTTCAGACCTGGGGCTTCAATCAATGACTCCTGCAACATCCAGTTCAGGACTCGTTACAAACCCTATTCATCAACAACCTTGTAATCCACCACCTAGAGATGATTGGGATCGATTGTTCCAACCTATGTTTGATGAATACTTTAATCCCCCAACTATTGTTGTCTCTCCAGTTCTAGTCGTTAATGCACCAAGAGCTGTTAATTTAGCCGATTCACCTGTGTCTACATCAATTAACCAAGATGCTCCATCAACTAGTATCCCATTAACACAAGATCAAAAACATTCTCTAATTATTTCTCAAGGTTTTGAAGAATCACCAAAAACACCACATTTTCATGATGATCCACTTCATGAATCTCTTCATGAAGATTCGATTTCTCAAGGATCGTCATCTAATGTGAGACCAATCCACACTCCATTTGAATCACTTGGTAGATGGACTAAGGATCATCCTATAGCAAATGTAATCGGAGATCCTTCTCGTTCTATCTCCACCAGAAAGCAACTATAGACTGATGTTATGTGGTGTTATTTTGATGCCTTCCTAACTTCTGTAGAACCAAAAGACTTCAAACAAGCAATAACCAAACCATCATGGATCGATGCAATGCAAGAAGAAATTCATGAATTTGAAAGGCTACAAGTTTGGGAATTGGTGCCGTGTCCAAAAAAGTTTATGTTGATCAAACAAAGTTAAAGCGTAATCCGTCTTGTTTTTCTCTTCGATTTGAGAGGCCACGGGCCTGAAACGGACTTACGAATCAAAAGTTATGGTTGTTTTACTAAAACCCTTTTCTTCACACAAGATTTCTAGACAAAACGCAGTGCTATCTTTAACCAAAACGCAGTGACACCAAAACGCAGTGACACCAAAACGCAATGACATCAAAATGCAATGACACCAAAACGCAGTGTTCTTTGAGCAAAACGCAATCTGTCTTGATCAAAACGCAATGTATAAAAAATTTAGGCAGAGTAACGTTTAGATTCAGTATATATAAGTCTTCAATGTACCTAAAACGTAGTAGCAAAACGCAATCCCAAACCAAAAAAAATCAAAACGCAAGAAAAAATTCAAAACAAAAAAATCAAAACGCAACAAAAAAAATCAAAACGCAACACAAAATAAAATAAAAAATCAAAACCCAACAAAAAATATAAAAAAATCAAAACGCAACAAAAAATTAAAAAAAATCAAAACGCAAAAAAGAATCAAAACGCAACAAAAATAAATCAAAACGCAACAAGAAAAAATCAAAACGCAACAAGAAAAAATCAAAACGCAACAAGAACTTTGCCAGAGAGTCAAAACGCAACGATGAAATATATGACTTTTTCCATCAAAAATGGCCTAAAAATCACCATTTTTGACCTTTTAACTTGATTTCTCTTGCACAATTAGTTACCTTATGCCTAGATCTTGCTTAATAACATAAACATTCACACATTTAAGCATAAAGATCCGAATAACCCATCGTATGTGTACAAGCTTAAAAAGGCTCTCTACGGTCTCAAACAAGCACCACGTGCATGGTACAATATGCTGCCAAGTTTCCTCATTTCATAACATTTCTCTAAAGGTGTAGTGGATCCAACACTCTTCACACAGAAAGCAAGAAACGACTTGTTACTGATCACGCGGGGTGTCAGGACACTAAACGCAGTACATCAGAAAGTGCTTAGTTCTTAGGTGATAAACTTGTTAGCTGGTCTTCCAAGAAGCAAAAGAGCACTGCAATCTCGAGTACAGAGGCAAAATATACTGCCTTATCTAGGTGTTGTGCTCAAATCCTATGGATGCGTTCACAACTAACAGATTATGGTTTTCAATTCAATAAGATTACTCTGTACTGCGACAACAAAAGTGGGATTGCTCTATGCTGCAACAACGTTCAACATTCAAGAGCCAAGCATATCGATGTACGCTACCATTTTATAAAGGAGCAGGTGGAGAATGGAATAGTGGAACTCTACTTTATTCGGATGGAATATCAACTGGCTGACATCTTTATCAAACCCTTGCCAAGAGAAAGATTCAATTTCTTGATCGAGAAGCTAGGTATGAGAAGCATGTCTCTGAAAACGCTAAAATGTCTGACAGAGGAAGAGGACGAGTAATGGTGGTTACTCGCGGTATATCCTGTATCATATGTACATAAGAAAACATAAAAACTCAAAAATATTTTTCTTTTATATAAATTTTTCAAAAAACAAAAAAAACAAAAATTTAAAAACTCAAAAAAATAGAAAAATATGCATCTCTGGCATGTCTTCTGAAAATCGATAACATTTACGGCCTTAGAAATGTCATTTAATAATGATACGAGGCTGTAAATGAAGTTCGAGCAGAAGTTCAAAAGCTTTTAACACATGCCAAAAATGACTTGCTATTATTTCAGATAGCAACCCGGTTGTCATCTTAAAGGCAAGTATTTCAAAAAGAAAACTTGACCTCATAACGGGAATTTATTTTCTCGGGAATGAATTACTTCATATTCATTCAAGGCTTGTGTTTACTTTGCAATACAACCCGTGCTTCCTTTATACAAATTAATGTACGTGTGAGTGCATTTCTTTGTTAAAATAAGAGAAAACTTATTTTTATGATGTTGATTTTAAAAATAATATAATCATCTTTCGGTTTCATCTGAAATCATTTTCTAAGACAATTTTAACCCATCAAACAATGACTACAACTCTTTCAATAGAAAACGAGTCATTATTTGAGGGGGAGAAAGTGTCAAATTATCTTCTTCATAATTAATCAAGTGATAATCAGAAAAGGTTTTTTAAACAATAACGGACCAATATTTAAAGGGGAGTTAATTAATTTTAATTCAATTGAGCTTTATTTGTTATGTGTTTAATTCTTTAGGGGTGTTATGGCAAAATGTGAGACTTATTCTTGATAACTAAATCTTAGAGACTAGTGTTGCCAATTGGGAAACTATTTCAAGCCTTAGGATAAGTTTATTAGGAAAATAGAAGTCTTATTAAATCTTAGGGGGCATTTTTACCAAAACCTAAAAGATTTTAAACATAAACACCCCCACCGGTTCTCTTCTTTCACACGCTCAAACCAAAAACTCAAAACCTCCATTGTTGATTTTGAAAACCTCCAAGAACTCATTCAACCCCCGTTTAATCACTAAGGTATACTTGTTTTATGTTTCTCATACCCATAATACCTTTCAATCGACCTTAATTGTGTATTCATACTCGAAAAACCCTAATTATAGAGTTAATTTTCTTCATATTGAAAAATGAATGAAACCATAAATTGATTGAGGGGTTTTGGTCCTATAGGAGTCTAGATGATGTACCTATAACAGTTTTAAATGGGGATAACGTATTCATACGTTTTGGTTGATTCTTGTTTTTGAAATTGGTGGGTTATGGTCAAGAACTTGTAAAAGGTTATAGGTTTGGGTTGAGGATTGCCACATTGATTGCTTGTGTATGTCTGAGTGTCATTAATCATCCTAAAATGTTAAATCTTGAAGAACTTGGGTTTTCGTGTTCATATGAGTCGAACAAGTCAAAAACCAAGATTTTTGTGGTTAATTCATGAGTTAATGTGTTATACTGATTCTTAGATGCTAAACTAACATGTTTGTGTTGTTTTTAATGCTCGAAATCATGTATAACTTGTTGGTAAAACTCTGCCTAGGAGAATAATACCTAGGCGAACTATACGTCCTCACAAGCCTAGGCGAACTATACGTTTCCTAGGCTAGGCAAACTATACGTTTTCCTTAGGCGAACTATACGTTCTCCATTAGGCGAATTATACGCATTAAGCTAGGCGAACTATATGTTTTGCCT
The DNA here is from genome assembly GCA_026074375.1 of Tanacetum coccineum. NCBI lineage: Eukaryota > Viridiplantae > Streptophyta > Magnoliopsida > Asterales > Asteraceae > Tanacetum > Tanacetum coccineum. The sequence goes on along the minus strand of BQNB010031948.1, from coordinate 40,627 downwards.
TAGGCAAACTATACGTTCTTTCTTAGGCGAATTATACACATTAAGCTAGGCGAACTATACACATATTTTCCTAGGCGATTTATACGTATGATCAACATTAGGCAAACTATACGAGTATTTTAACTAGGCGAAGTATACATATGGTTTAGGCGAGTTATACATGAACAAGTTTTGGCAAATCATGCACTTAAGCCTAGGCTAATTATATACATTACTAAGGAAATTATGCATGCTTTTTACTAGGAGCACTAATCACGTAATCTTGGTAATCTAATCTTGTAATCTAATCTAAGTATAAGCTGTCTTTAAAATAGTCACATAGTGATTAATTTAGGACTAGTTTTCCTTAAAAAATCTTTTGTGATTGCCTTTCTTTCTATAGACTGTCTATAGTTAGGATGTTATAAGATTATGAGTGTCTCCTAGTTTCATGTTAATTGTCATGTGTGTCAATTCTTTGCCTAGTATTTGTATGCCTAATTTCTAGTGAAAACCAGTCTTGCATCTATAATCATTCTTCATGATATAGATTGTCCTTCAGTGAAATATTTATTTGTTTATATATGAACTGTCTGTGACAAATCTTAGCAGAATCATGTCTTCCATTACTTCTCAACAAGCCAAACTTGATCTTGAACTTGTTCCCAAGGAGAAAAGGTTGGAGATTGGAAAAAGCAACGGGAGACTCAATCTTGGAAAGACTCAGAGAGAACCTACATTTCAATTTGTCCTGGATGCTCTTGCTCTCACTCCGTGCTACTCTGCATTTCTCACCACTGCAGATGTTCCAAAGGTTTACATGCAACAATTCTAGGTTTCTATCCACAAGCATGACACTTCCTACAGGTTCAGAATGGACATAAAGAAGAAATTCTATCTCAACTTAGAAACTTTCAGAGATATCTTTCAGATCTGCCCAAGAGTACATGGACAAGACTTTGATAAACTTCCTACTGATGAAGTTATTGTGTCTTTCTTCAAAGAGCTTGGTCATACTAGGGAAAGGAAATCAATCACCGATGTTGTTGTTGATCAGATGCATCAACCTTGGAGAACTTTTGCTACTATTATCAACAGAAGTCTATCTGGAAAGACAATCGGTCTTGACAAGCTTCGTCTTTCTAGAGCATAAATCCTTTGAGGAATGTACTATAAGAAGAATGTGGACTATATTGAACTACTTTAGGAAGATTTCACTTACCAGATTAACAACAAAGGTCACAAAAAGCAAAACAAGATGTACTACCCTTGATTCACCAAAGTTATCATTCACTGCTTCCTTACCAAAGACAAGACAGTCTCCAGGAGAAACAAGATAGGCATGCATACCTCCAGGGATGACTATCTGATAAACACTTTAAGATTCGTCTCGGCAAAATGAAGAATATCAAATTTATGGAGCTCGACTTCCTGAATCTATGACAAGTCTTGAGATGAGGGAAACCAAAGCTTACAAGACTTACCTTGGCTATGCTACATGAGTTACACCTCCTAAGAAGGCAAGAAAGTTCAAGAAGCCTGCTTCTCCTAAACTCACGACTGTCCCAGCCTCACCTAATGGACCCATAAGGAAGTCAAAGAGGGTTGAGAGACCTACCAAGAAGTTTACTAATGCGCCAACAGCAGGTGTTGTCATAAGAGATACTCCTGGTATGTCCGTATCGAAGAAGATCGCACCAGCTAAGGCTGATAGAGGCAAAGGCATTGAGTTACTTTCAGATGCAACACTACTTGAACAAGCTTAGATAAAGAAAACTCTTAAGAAAAGCAAGCAAGAAACTCATAACCTTCAAGCAAGTGGCTCAAGTGAGGAAGCTGATTTTGAATCAGAGGTTCCTGATAAGTCAAAAGCTAAATCTTCTGACATAAATAAAGGAACTGATGTGAAACCAGGGGTTCCCGATGTGTTTAAAGTAGATTCTTTTGAGAGTAACAACGAATCGTGGGGAGATAGTGATGATGACAATAAAAGTGATGAAATGATGATGATGGCAGTGAAAATGATGATGATAGTGGCAATGATGCACAAGATAGTGAAAGGATTGATTCAGATGAATAGGAGAATCCTAATCTTAATATGAATGTTGATGAAGAAGAAGAAACACAAGAAGAATACATACATACTACAGACTATTCTGTACCTACTGATGAAGAAACAAATGATGAAAAAAGGAATTTAATGATGAAGAGTATGATGATTTGTACAAGGATGTGAGCGTGAGATCAAAAGTTGCAGAACATGAAGAAGTAAGGAAAGGAGATGTAGAGATACCTGATGCTACTCGTGAAAGTGGTTCTCAAGAAAAATCATATGAGCAAGTCATCGAAGATACACACGTGACACTTACTACTTCACAGAAGACTGAAGGGTCAAAGCAAAGCTCTTCTATGTCATCCGACTTTGCAAGTAAATTTCTTATCTTGGATAATGTTCCACTAGTCATCGATGAAGTTTCTTCTATGATAAATGTCAAGGTTCGTCAAGAAGAATCAAGAACTCAAGCACCCCTCTTCTCTCAGTACCTGTAACAGTTGTCTCAGAAACTTCTACTATTCCTGCAACAACTGTTCCTCCAACAATTCAACCATTCATTTCCATTTCACAACAGTCAACACCAACTCCCAAACCAACAACTGAACCTTCTATAACCTTAATTGCTCTTCCTGATTTCTCTTCCCTAGTCGGATTCAACCATATTGTTTCTAATTTGGAGAAGGAGCTTTCTTAATTAAAACAAGTTGATCATTCTACTCAGATCCTCGCATCTATCAGATTACAAATTCCTGCAATAGTGGATGACCATCTTAGTATAAGAATTGGATTTGCTACTCAAACGGCTCTCCAGTCATACACGGCAGAATTTGAGAAGAAAGCTCAAGAAGAAAAGGATAGATACATTGATCTCGTTGAGAAATCTATTAAGGATATCATCAAAGATGAAGATAAGAGTCAACTTTCTCAGATCCTACCTAAGGAAGTATCAGACTTTGCCACTCCTATGATCCAAAGTGCCATTAATGAATCACTTGAGAACGTCATCTTGGCCAAATATTCTTCTCAACCGAAATCAACATTCGAGGCTGCAACATCTCTCACCGAGTTTGAATTGAAGAAGATTCTCTTAGACAAGATACAGAAAAGTAAATCATATCAAGCTTCTCCAGAACACAAAGAACTCTATGACGCATTGGTCAAATCTTAAAAGCTCGACAAGGACCTCTTTGATTCCTTTGGTAACACATATTCTTTAAAGAGAGATCGTGACGACAAAGATAAAGATGAAGACCCTTCCGCTGGATCAGACTGAGGGTTGAAGAAAAGGAAGACAAGCAAGGATGCTGAACCAACAAAAGGTCCGAATACTAAAGAATCAAAGTCTAGCTCATCCAAAGGCACCAAGTCACAAAGAGCAGATAACGGGTATGGGTATCTAAGAGAGATTGAAGTACAAAGAGCAGATAACGAACTTTACACATTCAAGGAAGGCGACTTCCTACGACTTCGTATCAATGAAATCAATGACATGCTGATCCTTGTTGTTCAGAATAGGCTCACCAATCTCTCGGGCGATGATGTGTCTAACTTTGCTACAGCACTGTGAATGTTCACCAGAAGCATGGTTATTCAAAAGAGAGTCGAAGATCTTCAACTGGGAGTCAAAAGTTACCAGAAGAAGATCAACATCACCAAGCCAGAAACTACCAGACCCGACATCAAGAAAAGGGACCCATACACTCCACATACAGACCCTCAAGGATTCATTTATGTTGACAACCAATGGAGAAACAGGTTAATGTGCTTAGATGAACTCTACAAGTTTAGTGATGGCACATTAACAAGGCTTCGAACTTCGCTCGATGACATCACAAAGAATATCCAAATGGAGTACCTGCTACAGAGAAGATGGAGTTCCTTAGAAAAGAAAAGAGTGTAACACCCCCATAATCAGGTAGCAGCGAAATGGTAACAATGGGGTGCCACGTCATAGTACAACAAACAAGATATAGGAAACGACCTCAAAGAGACGTTTTAATTAAGTACATTCGATGCATTATAAAATATCAGAGTTTTCACATTAGGTCCCACATACTTAAAAGCGTCATAAAACTTCAACATACATTTGTAACACAAAAGTTTCACGATTTCAAAAGATGACATAAGTTTTTAAAAGTTAAAGAGTGCATCGAATTTAAAGAAAACACAGAATCCATCTTCATGATATCCCCGCAGCTCCAATACAAAACTTATTACATTTGGGACCTGAATTTAAACATGATAAAATCAAACTAATGTTGAGTGATTCATAGGTTTATCAGGTAAAAAAGACGTTGACCACAAGATTTAAGTAACGGTAGACTATGAAACAAATCCAGTAGTCCAAAACATGTATTATTGCACTAAGCTCATGACCATTGAATACCTTACTGTCAGGTGTCCCCAGATTTAGTATAGGGTGTTGCCAAACAGACCTACAAAGTTACTCAAAATGTTAATGCACATGATCACTTTGTAACTAGAATTCCATGGTGGGGATTAACAGTAAGTCCCGATAGATCTATCCACAACACTAGCGTTCACTACATTAGCAATTAACGGATCATGATTTGGTAGGGACTTAAATGGAAATGCGGTAACTTAGACAATAATATTCAGGCAATAAACTGGATAGCATACAATTTAAAACACTTGTGTCCATAGTAAAACAAGCATGTAATTTCACCCCGTAGAGTTTGTAAAACAAATAGATGGAAAAAGGGGCTATGAACTCACCTCGAGTGAATGAACGGATAGTGAATATTAAATAAATGAAAACGTCACAGACAAGTCCGAATGCAACCTAATTGAATATAAGTTGTATGAGTATAATGCATTTAATATAATGCGGCATCACAAGTTATAGCGTTTCATCACCACCTAAAACTCTTTGTTTAATTTATAAAATTAAACATTATAAATTTGTATCTTGAAAAATAAATGTCCATGCATTCGTATTTGCAAAAATAGTATACTTGTCCAATAATTTATTTATTTTGTTAAAATACTTGATTTAACGTTTTTATTATTCGTATAATGTTGCCGTATAAGTAGTTCGATCGTCTTGTAAAATAGTATTTATAAAGTTAAATCTTGTATAATTATTATATAAGTGATTCTAAAATGTTTCACAAAATTTTATAAAAAACGAACCAACACTATTCATGTCAGGAAAAGTGTCTAGTTTGCAAACTATACATCCGAATATTATGAAAATCGGCAGGTTTATATAAAATGTCGTTCTGAACGACTTTGTAGTTTTACACTTCGACTCAATCGGACCCGAAGGTCCTCAAAACTGAGTTTCAGTAGCTGCTGAAACATTTACGGTTTTTCAGCTTTTATATATAATGTTTGATAACTTTGAAACGTCGTATCTTACTCGGATTAACTCCGTTTTTAGCATTCTTTATATGTATGAATTCGTGGCGAGATGAACTATGTTTATAAAACGTCCACTATTTTTATAAGTGGCTGTGTTAAATCAGTATTTCAAAATAGTTTATAAAAGTATTTTTATAAACTTAAATCTTGCGAATATCGTATCTCCTTCGTTATAGCTTCGTTTGTCAAGTTTCTTATATGCTTAAAATCCTTACGACATGTACTATGAATATATTTTTACAAAGCCTGGTTTTATATTAGTTTAAAAAAAATAAGTTCTATAAAAACACTTTGTCATTTAATTATCATAGTCTCGTAACTAGCATAACTTCTTCGTTATAACTTGGTTTTTCATGTTCTTTATATGTTTACGATCCTTGTGAAATGTACTATCATATAACGACATGTCTTGAATTTATAAAAATTCAGATCTTAACAGAATGTTTCAAAACAGCCCCTTTTGTTTTATAATTTAAAAAATGTGTTTTATAAACCTATAACTTGTTTGTTTTTGTACAAACCTTCTATGTAACCTTGTAACATGTTGTTTTACATACTTAGAGTCCTCCTAGTCATGTCCGAAATGATTGTCTAATATTTATGTCCTTATGATAATATATCCATTTCATTTTATAACACATGAAAATAAAAGCTAGGTGGTGATAAACAAGACAACAAGTATGTATAATATGCAAATAAAGTATTGACAAGATTGAGTTTAGAAGACCTTAGGAAAGAGTGTAAGGTGATAAAGATTACTATATCAACCTTAAAGATCAAAACCCAAGTGAAACCCTAATGAGAAAATTCTAACTTGATCTTATTTAAACATTGCTAGAGATGATAACCTAAGCTTCCAAAATACCTCAAAACATCTTAGATAATACCCATGATCACTTGTTTGCTTACTAAAATAAAAAGTTATGATTTGGTCTTGTGGTTTAATATGATACATAGGTGAGGAGTGACCAAAGAGAGAAAAGAGTTTGATTTTTGTTAAGGAAATAAAGTGTATGAGTATATCTTTACTAGAATTACCTTTATGTATCATAGGACTAGTCAAAGTTGCTTAAACAAAGAACAAAAGACCAAAGAATGGAGGGGGGGTGTTGGAACATCAGAAGGGTTTTAAGGAGAGCATTGGTCAATGTTTTCTAGATATTTTATGGAAATATAGAAGTATTACTTGATATATAAAATGTAAAGGTTAAGTGTTAAAGTGTATACTTGAAATGTATAAGTCCTAGCTTGGTTCTTTTATGAGTAAATTGGCTAGCTTGATAACATGAGTAAAGTTTTTATAAAACTTTGATTATTAGAAATAATAATGGGTATTCGTTGAAGCGTAGATAAATTTTGGTGGTTTCGCGAATGCCTAAATGTATTTAATTGCGAAATGTAAACGTTTTATGTAGCCTCTAAAAATAAAATATAAAAAGTTGATTATTACTTTCGTAAAAATAATATATTGCTTGCTTGACGTAAACTTTAATTTGTTTGGTGCCCGTTTACGTTGATTGATGATTTTTTTAGTCTACGCGATTTAACTTAACGATTAAAATTAAAAGCAAACGCGTACGAGAATATAAATAAATTGTGAAATATATGACGTCGTAAATGACCTGAAAACACAGAGTGTTATAAAGAGCTCATATCATGATCAAGGCTATTGACAAGAAGCTGAAGGAGAGAAGGATGATAAGGAGCTTGGAAAAGTTTGTTGGTGGGAGACACTACGGAACTAACCTCCGGCTACTTCAACGAACAATATGACTTCGCATTATTGTGTTTGTTACTATAAGGTCATTTCGTGTATTAAAAACTTGTGAATATGTATACATGTAGTGTAGACTTAATGGTGATAATAAAGAGTGCTCGAGTATAAAGTTTTTCAAGAATTTCTTAGTAAATTCAAAAAATTTCAAATTATTGTACTCATCACTGTCTTATATACCTTCAAACATTCAGGGGAGCATTAAAATGTTCCAATAATCATCTCGTTAATAATTGGACATTTTTTCCCCGAAAGCATTAATATTTAAATCAATTGATATCCAAAATATCAAGAGATTTGACATTTTTATAAGGGGAGAAAATGTGATTAAAATATATGACTAAAGATGTGAATTTAACGACTCAAGTGCAAGCTTCTCCCTTCATGTGCGAAACGTTTTCGAATATCGATGCACATGTTGAGGAGGAGCATTACAAATGGTTTTAAGGCTGTGTATGATACCTAAAGACCGACCATGTATTTAATTATTTGGAGTTATAAGGTGGTTAGGTATAGGTATTCGTTCCCACGATCTAGCCAGAACCGAAGAGATCTACCCAGGGACAATCCACTAGATAGTGTAGAATTCCTTAGGCATAATTTAAAAAAGGAGTAAAAGTAAGAATAAGGGAATAGTGCCGACTGAAATGGAGCTAGTACTGGAACAAACCCAACAAGGTACTAGTCATGAAGTCTCGGTAAGCCTTGAAGGGGTCAAAGAATTAAAAAGAAAAGTTAAGATAAAGGGTGAAAAGAAAGAAGCCCTCCTTACACTTAGGCAGAAAGCGGGTCAATAAACTTGCTGTCAGAATCACAAAGATGATTGCTGACATTGAAGATTGACATCATGGACCCAGTGATGCAATTCACAACCCTCCCTAGCCACTCAAAATCTCTTAAAAGGTTTTTGTTTCATTTCTCACAAAGATTAAACACATTTCTATTGACTTTCTCACTCTGAGTTAGTTGGTATTGAAAAGGTGACAGTCTGCTCCAGCCTCCGATTACTAAAACCAAAGGTGCACTATCGAGTCTAGAGCCAAAGAGATCATTCACAAATCTCACTAGGACATAAATACAAAATATTTATTAATTCACACACTATGATAACAAGTAGATATATCAAGAGTCCTACGTATTATCCTTGTGATCTTGACAGAACATCAGAGTGATACTAAAGTATTCACAATGACGATGGAAATTCTGCTTGAGCCACCATCAAACAAGCTCTTGGTAGGTGACTTGTGCGATTCTCATGAAGCAAACCTGGGACAACTAGAAAGAAACAATGGTACGATTCTATATGAGTCAAACTTATTCCAGTATATGAATTGACAATTGATGAATTTTGAAATGCTTAAAACTCTTGATGTGTCGCAAAGTCACTTTAGCAAGTGACACGTCGGTTGATTTTCTCAAATCAGTTTTTATTCAATCAATGAGACAATAACTCACTGGTTTACTCTTATCGTGCTGTCTGCTTTGAGACGTTTCGATAATAAGAATATGCCGAGTATGATGAATCTAATACACCTATGTTAGAAAGATTCAATACTGCAAGCTGGAAATCCTGTCAAAGATATTCTTCTTAAATTAAATCTACCTGATCACAGGTTGATCCTCACGGATTCAAAGGTTAATCCAACCAAACATGGACGAATGACAAAGCCATATTCGTCCTCCAACTTTATTGCTAACTATTTTATTGCAGATTCATATAAAGATGAAGATAGAGGTACCTGGTTCTAGCTGACTCAATGATTCATAGCCACATGCTCATACTCGACCGATAAAAATAAAGACATTATGAAAGCTCAAGTACATGTTTCAAGACTTCCGCTACTCTGATACCGTACGTCTTTCTCGAAGTGACGAAGTGTTAAAGTTAAAGAATTTCAAGAAAGATGTCTTACTTCAAGCTGTCAAGTTAAATAGTCAAGAATAGTATGAGCATGTCGGTTCGAAGGTCACAAGTACACAAGATGGCAAAAGATCACAAGATGATGATAAGAGATTATGCTTGGTTGATGATCTCAAGAGGCTAAAGATCACCTACAAGTCAAGAACAAGCTAAAGCCTAAAGTCAATGATCAATATATCATGTTCACAAGATAAATCAAGAAATCAAGTCTGCAAGCACAAGACTGAAGACAAAGCATAGTATGCTAGGTTTAAGTTTTTGTAAAATGGAGTAACCTCCCTTTGGGGGAGATTGTTAGGAATATGAAAGTATCGGTCACTTCTATAAATGTCGTTAGATAGCTCGTTAAGTAGTATTTGGAAACTAGATAGGCAAATAAGCAAAAGCCCATGGAAAGCCTATGGACCTAAGCCTATGGTTGGCCACTTATGTGGTATATAAACCCTTTCTATGCCATGGAAAGGGTGTTGGTTGTTCATTTGTTTTCATATAGTAATCTAATATTTTTTCCTTTCTTTCTCTCACTAAGTGTTCATCCAACCACATCTCTTTCTCTCTCTAAACCTTAGATTGAATCCATACCTTGTGTATATTAAGATATCCTACAGGAGGAATGATGGTTGTAGCAAGTGGTGTTGTTGGTTTTGGTTGTTGATTGTTTAGGTTTTCTTTTTGAGCATTCTTTTAATCTCTTCTTTGAAAAAGCTAGGAGTTAGTTGCTTGGTTTATGTTCTTCTCCCCCTCAGCAGGCATAGTGTCAACTTGGCCTGCTGAAGGTACACTTTGGTCTCCAGCTTTTGATGAGGCAGAATCTAAAACCTGAGTAAACTTGTTCAAATCTTGTGTGACATTTAGCAAGAGGCTTGGAAGAGCATCCAAGGTTTTTAGCATAGCTTAAACTAATGAAACCTGTGTTGGTAGTGAAAGAAATTCCCACCAAGCTCATTAAGCTTGGAGGGAAGGTCCTTCAGCTCAGTTGGTAGTGAGCTGCTAAAGTCATGAGCAGATAGAATATTTAAAAACTCAGTTTTTAAGGACTTTACCAGTAGCTGATTGAGCTGTTCCACATTGGGAAAGGAGGGTCGATCTTTAAGGAGAGCAGCTTTAGCTTTAGCTTCAGCTTCAGCTTTGTTCTTCTCAAGTTCTAGTTTATGCTTTTGAGACTAGAGAATGAGGACTTGGTTGGTAAGCTCTTAAATTTGGGAGGACCTGGGAGATGAGGATTTAGGAACTTAAGTGTCTTCAGTTTCAGCATTTGGAGTAAGATGAACTTCATCTTTTTCTGTCTTCTCATCTTCATCACTATCATCAACAATAATAACAGGATCATCTTCAGGAAAGTCTAGGTCTTTGAAGCTAGGTTGCATATGTGACACCAGCTTTGCTAGATCTTCTAATTTGATTGTGCTAGAGGCTTCTTCTTCCTCCTTAACTTGTCTAGCAATGAAGCTGGCCCCTTTTCCTATTATAGGTTGAGTGAAGACAGTTTCCAACCCTTCACTAACAGATTTGGTTTGGTCTGAAAGAACATGTGGGTCAGTACCTGCAAACAAGTGATCATATAAAGTGTTTTTGATTCCTTCATTCATACTCTGTTGTTGAGGTACAAAATCACTAGGAGCAGAATTTCCAAAATCAGCTTCAGTTGTAGAAACTGCTGAAGCATCATTTCCTGATGCAGACTCAGAGTGAATAATGAAGGATGCTGAATAAATAGGCTTATTTAAATTAAATACTGACATACCATTACTGAGCTAAAGGTTGGCTCTTGCTTCACCGGTGACCCCTAAAGAGGTTGGGCCACCAGTTGCTTGCTGGTCCTCTTTATGCATTCCAGTATCCACAGGTGTAGAAACTATAGGCTGGCTTGGGTTTGATTCCATGGCCGAGCTAGACTCTTTTCTTTTTTTAGAATGGCCAATTTTGGAACTGGTGGGTGTTTTAGAGGACCCACCTTTTGTTGCTTCTTTGCTGGACACAGAGGGTTATTTCAAAGAAGTAGAAAGCTTCTTGTGTCCAGGTTTAGCTCCAGGCTTTGTGCCTTGGGAAACATTCTTAGCTTTGGAAGATGTTTTTGAGCTTTGAAAACCACTAGCGTATCAGCAGCGTAGATAGCCAACATGTGGTCTGTGAAGGGAGGTTCTTCAGGTTGGTTAGGCTTCAGTGCCCAATTGTTGACACTGAAGACTTAAGTAGGGTAGATTGTAAGTTCTCCATCTCCATAGCCTTCCTTCATCTTGTGCATCATCAATAGGGATAGAAATCTAGTGTATGGTACAACCTTTTCCCTATGTTTCTTGTTTAGTTTGATGATGATGTCTTCCAAAAAGATACTAGCAAAGTCAATGCTGATCATATTTGCTAGACTATACAGTATAATGGCATCTTTGTTGGTGACCTGATCAAAACCTCCATTTTTACCTCATAAGCATTGGATAATTTGTGCCATTAGTAAGCTCCACCTAGGAAGAAGAAGACTCTTTTTGAGAGTCCCTTTGGCAGGAACAGCTTCCCTATACCCAATTGTTTCAAACTATGGCCTCACTAAGTCAATAGATGGTGGTGCAACATACTCGCTAGAGTGAGGGAGGTAATGTGCACCAATGGCATTCTGAAAGGTGTTTACTCCTACTTCGCCATAGATACCACCAGTGGGGGTTGAGAAGTAAACCTTAGAGTTTTCAAGAGCTTTAGCTGAGTACCATGACTCAGCGAGGTATTCCTTATACATGTTTGGAGATTTGGTAAATGGTTTTCTAAGGCAACATTTGGAAATAAAATCAAAAACACATTTGAAGTGATCTTTGTTATTGTGTTTTAGGTATAAAATAGCAACCTCATTGTTTAGGTTGAGGATGATAACTTCAAGATTGAATCCAACTTGTTTAGTGTTGATCCCACTTTAATAGATCGAATTCCTTATGCTTGTTTAAGGTTTAGTTATTTTAGATAAATATAACACAACTATAGTAAAATCTTTGTTTGAATGTTTTAAAGATTATGCGGAATCTAATCTTTAATATTAAGAAGAATTATCAATGAAACAGTAATTCAATGAACATATGATTCAACAAACAAGCTCCAATATTAGTAATGATAACAATACGAATACTCTCAAAGTATTAGGGTTACAAAGACCTAGAAGCTATAAAAGATACGACTGTGATTGATTTGATTTTGGTTTGGTACATCAATCTCTATGCCCTAGGATCTCCTTTTATACACCAAGGAGTCCTACTCGGCTTACAATACTTTCCTAAGTATATAAAATCTTTTCTATAAATAACTAATACATATCAAGTAAGCAGTACTAACTTAATACTAGCAGTACTAACTACTTAGAATATTTTCTTGAGCAGTAGTAACTCTTCAGCAGCATTAACTTCAAGAAGTCTTTGTACTAGCAGTAGTAACTTTCACTAGCAGCATTAACTTTTATACCAACAGTAGTAACTACTTAGTATATTTTCTTCGAAGTTCATGAGCAACACTAACTTCATCAGAGCAGTATTAACATAAAATTAAGCAACAATAATTCTAACAGCATCAAAAAGACTTTTAATCCTAACAATCCTCCCCTAAACATGATATTCTTCTTCAAAATCATCAAGTTTCTTCATTTAAAGCTTCATCAACACCAGGAGGATGCTTCCAAACACTTCTTTACTTCTTAAGTTGTTTCATGATGTATTCACAAAGCTGATAAGCCATTTCACTTTCATAGTCAATCATAAGCTTCTTTTCCAACATCATTGAAAGTGTAGATGGTGTAAAGGGATACTTCTTCTCTACCAACATATAGATATGCACATGTTGCATCCTCAAGGAATGTACTCCACATGAGTCATATAGCTTCCAACTCAAACACTTTGTAATCTTGTTGATTCCTCCATACTTTATCTTCTACATGTGGTTCAAACATTGTTTTCAAATCACCCCATAACAACAAATCCAAGTCTTCCACTGGTCTTGTTGACTCATATTTAGCTTTACCAACTTTGTACAAATCTTCCAAAATCTCCCAGTATAAAACTTATAAGCATATGAACTAAAGATCATGTACATCTTAGACTTCCATCAGCTCTCATTATTTGATAATAGCTTTTTCTTCTTCTTTATGAATCTCCAGCCAACAATACTTGGAGACTTAACAGCTAAAGGTATAGCATCAATTATTACCTCTTCTTCATCTAGAATGATTTCCAAACACTGTTTAAGCTCTACTATTTCTTTATTATCTTCCACTTTTTGCTTCTTTGCATTTTCTTGTATCAGCTCTATTCCTGCTCTCTTTTCTTTGCCTTCCACCAACTCTGTTCTAAAGTCTTCAAATGTATTTACCCTTTTGAATGCTCTGTCAAACATCTCTTGGATGATCATTCAAACCCTTTCAACTTTAAATTTGATGCTTGATCCTTCCATGTTCTTTAGGGAATACACATTATCTTTCTCTGTCTGATCTTTAGTTGTTTGGTTTGTTTCTTTTTCTCTTCGTTCTCTTTTAGATGAAAAATGCTTTCTTCTTTCTCTAAAGAATTGTTGACATATATAGCCTGTTTCTTCCAACAAACAACTCTTCTTGTTCCTTGTGCTGCAATCTTAGCCAATTGATGATCACGTCAATCTTGCAATGTATATCATCCCCATGGAACAATCAAGGCAAATTGGGCTTACTTTTCTTTTCAGCTTTTTTCTCTTGTAAGTCTTTCTTCTTCATCAAATCCAGCTTTGTAACTTTAAAGCCAGTTTCTCATCAGGCCTGAATTGATCTTTCTCTTCATAGGCTTCACAAGGTTCTATCAATATCCCTTTACTTTTGTCCTGTGATTGTTGTGAAGATATTTTTGTTATAGATTCACCCAGCTCTTGTATAATTACCCTTTTCATCTTGGGTTTTGTACTTTTTATTTCTGCAAGTGCTTGAGCCAAAGTAATATCATCAACATCATCAGTAGTTGTTGTAGCAACACTAACAGTTGTTGCAGCACTAGTAATACTAACTACATTACCATCAGCACTAACTTGAGCATTATCAACATTTAGCTTAGCAGTGTTAATAACTTCAACTACTTCTTCAACAACATTAACTTCATCATTTTCCTTATTAGTAGCACTAACAGTTGTTGCAGCACTAGCAGTACTAACTACATTACCAGCAGCACTAACTTGAGCATCATCAACAATTAGCTTAGCAGTGTTAATAACTTTAACTACTTTTTTAACAACATTAACTTCATCATTTTCCTTATTAGCAGCAACTTCTTTTGCCCTGATTAAATGTAGGAACATTCTGGTTTTCATGAAAAATGGTCCTTTTGAAAATTTCTTGCTTGAGTTGTATTTGTTAATTCCAAATAAATGCAATGCTATTGAGTGTGTGAATAACATTTCAATAAGTTATCGTACTCATGGGGAATCTTTTTTCAATCAAATATTTCTTTTTGAGAAGCCCAGTCTCAAGTTCCAGTCACTTATTGCAATCATTCACACATGACTTTTTCACATCAAGACTATCCACATAATTCACAGCAATATGCACAATTTCTTGAGATATGATTTTTTCAGGAGTTGATCATTATCAATGCTAAGCTGTTTGATTTGAATTTCAAAAGTGTTTTTGTCTACAGAACACTAATCAACAGCCGCTTCCATTTGGTTAAAAACAGTTTGAACTTTAGTAATTTCATCTAAAAGAGTTTATTAAATTGCAATTAAAATGAATCTTTTTTAAAACTTTTAAAAATGGAATTATTCATTTACAAAACACGCTTTGGTATGTTCAAAACCCCACGCACTAGCAGTAATAGCATCGGATGTGGTTCTCTTTTTCACAACCTTGTCAAAATTGGTCGGTTGATATTTTTTCCTTTTAAGTTAATTTACCAGACTTACCTTAGGAAGTTCACTAGGAGCTTCAATTCTAACAGGTGTATGTGACGTAACAGGTGTTTCAGAAAAGGACGAATGTTTTAACCAGAAAGCTTGTTCGCAGCAATTCTTATTAGTTGACAAAACGTTACCAATAATCTTCTTTTATCCTTATTCTACATTGAATAATCACTTGAGGAATCTTAATTTACTTTTCTATTGAAATGTGATCATTTTTGTTTTTAACAAGCATCTTTGATCGCAATCTTCTTCCAAAATCAATGTCTCTTCATCATCAATCACGGAAATCACAGCATGTTCTATAGCAATAACACCACCATCATATAATGTTGGTTGAATTCGCTGAGCATTTTTAAGATGGAACATATTTTAATAACCAAGAGCTTGTTTGTGAGTGTCATCGTAAAAAACTTGTGGTTTTGTTAGCATATCATTGCTTGCGTAGATCGATACATCTTACAAATAATATTCTCTAGTTCTTTATTTGGTTTTTCCAAAACAATTTCCTTGTCAATGTACTTAGACTCTTTTTCTTTAGACTCTGTTTTGAAAATGGTTAATGTTTTTTATAAAGATTCCTTTTCTTTGACATGATTAGAAAGAGTTTCTTTAAATTGTATCGATCTCCTGCTAAAAAGCCGTCGAAGCTCTTGCATTTCCGATTCCAAATTAGGGACAACCGTTGAGATCGATTAATTTTTTCACGTTTGTTTCAAATCAACATTTTGTTCTTTGATTAAAAATGGCTACACGTTCCATTATATCACTCAACTCAGTCGGTTATGAATTCATTTACCATTTTATTTGTCTGATTTTCCTTATCTAAATGAGCTACGTGATTAGTCATTTGTTCAACCAAAGATAGCACTAATAAATCATTAGGTGCAGAAGAATTAGTATCATGAATAACTGCATCTTGTGACTCTTGCAGATATTGAGAATACGGAATGATATTACTATCACTATGTATCTTATTTTCTTGAAAATAGTCAATATGTGTTTGTTCAGAATATTGCATCTCTTGCACATCCTGATTAATCATATCATTCGGATAAGAATCATGAATAATGTCACCACAGAGAGAACATCAGGACACAGCTTGAAAGATTTTCCATCAGAATCGCTTTAGCCAAGGATAAGTCATCACAATCCGAGTCATAAGCATCTAAGTCTTCAGTTTGGAAGGCTGAATTCTGAGGGATTGTCTGCTGAGCAACTGAAGTTTATGATATTCTGGGTTTTGCTAAAAATGTAAGTTGCTCATCATCCAATATCTGACCTGCTTCCTGAGCTTCGGCTAACATCAATTTCTCCTTAAACCATGCAGCATTCCTTGGCCTTTTTGGCTGAGTACACTGTCTCGTCATATGCCTCTCTCCTTGATAATTATAACACTTCACAACTCTTGGTTGACCAGCTGCATAATTTCCCTTTAAAGTTATAGCAATTCCTCTGTTTCCAGTGCCAACAAAACTCTAAGATTGTCTTCCTTGAACTTGTTGAACTATGACTCTGTCATCTTGAATAGTTGCCTGATTCCTGGGATTAGAAGACGTTCTGAGTTGATTGTTTGAAGGTGAAAACCTTGATTCCACAGCAGATAGGAATGCCATTACTTTGTTAATGCATTCAATCGGATCTTCTCCTTGCTGAAATGTAGGAACAGCGAGACAAGAGTCCAATTGAGGAAAGTCAGCTTGAGAGTGTTGTGTCACTGATAGAGATATGAATGGTTGAGGAGAAACTGAATGTTTTTATGGATTAACTAGCGTATGATGGCAGTGATGATGAATAGGTGCTGCATAAACTGGTGTGAATTGTTAAGGAGGTGGATACATAGAAGAACCTGAATGTTGTGGTGACTGAGATGGATTGTATAGAGTTGGAGAGTTGGCTACCAATGCAAGAGGATCCGGATATCTTTCACGCATGATACGAAATTCATTAGCATGTCGTTCATGTTGACTAAGGTATGCATACAACTGATCATAGTTGGTGGTATACAAACTTTTAGCTAACTTCACGTCAGTAACAAACATGCTCCATTCCGATGTGAAAGAGCTTTCAAAACGGTATTGAACTTGAACTTGTTGCAATGTCATCCAATAATACGGCATGCATTGAACAGACTGAGAAGAATCTCAAGTAGTACTCATACAGTTTTCACCTCTAGAACATCAGCAAACTTTTCATACAATTATACAATCTCATCACGATTCTTGGTATGATAATTCAGTGCCTTTCATTAGTAGCTTGACTCTATCCCAAATATCCTTAGCAGCCTCTTGATGGTTAACAAGTGCATACACATCGGGTGGAAGACAGTGAAGAATGATATTGGTTGCTTGAACATCACAGTCATCTTGAAGTTGTTGTGCTTCAGTTAGTTCAGGGTATTTCTTAGGTCTAGTCTGCCCCTTTTCTTCAACAGTTAGGTAAACCAATAGGACATTATCGATTAAATCAAGCATCATCCTCCATAGTTTCTTCCCTTTGATTAATAGACCGTTAAAACAAATAAAAAAAAAAAAATAAAAAACTTGCCGCATGAAATCATACATTGATTTTTCAAGCATTGGAGGAGGTTCTCAGCTCCAGCAATAATGATGTGTTATGCTAAAGTAGTCATGTTGTTCTAATTAAAAAGTGAAATGATTAAAGATTTATCGAACAGTGATAAAGAGATGTGTAAGAGTTGTTTGTTGTTTAGTGATTACGATGATATTCTACGGGATTTTACAAATCTTTACTAAAACCGAGAAATCCAAATATTTCACTGGATTTTACAAAGAAAATAAAATATTTTGGTGATGTATGTAATGTTTCGCTTGGAATATGACAGTGTAATGTTTCGCTTGCAATGTTTCGCTTGGAATATGGCGATGTAATGTTTTGCTTGAAATATGAAAATTGGACAGAGTTTTGTCTACACAACTATGTATTTCGCTTGAACTAACAACATGTCATAAATCTCTTGCTAACATATTTCACTTGCTAACATATTTCGCTTGAACATATTTCGCTTGAACATATTTCGCTTTACCTAAGAAAAATTAAGCAGAGTTTCGTTTCCTAGAAATGACATAAATCGCTTAAGGTCAACCTGCCATATTTCGCTAACATACATATTTCGCTTACAACATATTTTGCTTACCTACATGTTTCGCTAGATTCAAACATGTTTCGCTACCATTAAAACATATTTCGCTAGCTTTAAATAAAAACGTACTTTTTCACAAAAAATCACTAAAAGCTTACCCTTTTTGACATTTTACCTTGATTTTTCTTGCACAACTAGTTATCTTAGGCTTAGATCTTGCTTAAAAACACAAACTTTAACACTTTTAAGCACAAAAATCCGGTTTTGATTTTTAAAACACACGAAACCAAAAATAACTCAAAAGTAACGATCTAAACAAGATATAAACGCACACAAGCTCACGATATCACCTCATGGCGACTGATTCCAATTGTAGATGTATCAAATCACTTAAAAATAAATAATAAGAAGTTTAGGAGAAAAAGTGGGTTGTAAGCACTTAGAGAAGAGAAAGGAAGGGAAAATGTTTTAAACTGAAAGAACCCAAATAAACAACCAACCCACTCCAATGGGTGATAGGGTATTTATACCTTGCTGGGCCAGTCACACATAAGGATACTTATGTTGACCCGGTTAGCTTGGTAAGTTTCCAAATATTACGCTACGAGCTATTCTATAATATATTGGTAGTGACCGAGTCTTTTCTCAATTTCTAACATGTTTTAAACCTGTAATTATTATGATGGTCACCTCGATCATATAACTATCCCACACCCTTGCCATGAACTTATTTTTAGTGCAGGATACCCCTAGTACAACCCTTCGAGCCTATCCTTTTCATGGTTCTCGTGTTTTTTTGGTTAAGATGGACTATTAATGAAGAACATTGTTAACCCTTGAACCAATTGTTACACCAAATCCGCCTTAGTCACTTGTATGTATTCGACTTCAGAACATATTATTTGTTTTAAACCCAAGTGAATTAATTGAGACACGAGTTGCTAATGTCCTTATCGTAGTAAATACAATTTTTAAGACGATAGGATTCATGGTAGTATCAATTTATCAGAAAGAATGTAAAATCGAGAGAGGAGTTAAGAACGACATAGAGCCTATAGCCCCCTAATATGACTATAAATAGGCTAGTCCTGGAATGGGAAGAAAGGATAAAGCTTCACTTGGAAAGGGAGATGGAGTTTAACCGTTGGAAGAGCAAAAATTTCAAAGGAAAGCATCCCACTCTTGTTATAGTAGAAGGAAGAATAGATGATGAAGGAGAAGTCACGTAAGGACGTGTGACTTCGAGTCTAGCTACAAGACTCGGAAATAAAGAAAAGTGCTTTTTGGAGGGCAACCCAATATTTACTTTTCCCGCATATTAGGAGTGTTTTGTGCTTTAATTCTTTATTATTTGTTTTATTATGTTTGAATTATTTTGTAATCATGCTTTGTTTGTTTATAACTTCGTCTTATTTACAATCAAAGGTATTTTGCAACAAAATAAGTGTAGGGGAAATATCCGATTTTTATAACCAAATTCAAACATTTAAAATAAATTGTATTTTAATAGAGTCGAAACCCTAAAACCGAAACCCTAAACCATAAATAGTTAAATGACCCTCATATTGCTATTGTCTAGGTAGAAAAGCCCATTTGCTTGAAGACAGGCAAATTCCAAGTGTAGGGGTATTTGATGAGGTGTCATTTTATACACTATTTCGGGATCATTTAACCCCCTAAATCATGCAAATATGCCTAGATTATGTGCTTAATCGCTTGTTTCCTGATTTTTGGCACTTGGACGACATTTAGAGGAAATACACGTGACTTGGGCTCATTTAGAGAAGAAACGGACGAGATTACGGACCTACACCAAATCCTTGAAGAAATATTGCTTACAGGGCGTGAAGACGGCGTCGCGAGCATAAAGCGATCCCGTCACGATCCATCTAATGGCGGCGTCAGAGATTTGGTGACGGCGTCAGGACGTGGTTGACTTAATGAGGATCTAGAATCATCTACGTAGCGATGGCATCAGGATTACAACGTGACGCCGTCGCAGCGATATCTCTGTATATACTAAACCGATTTTAGGGTTTTAAGTGTGTAACTTTGTATAACTTTTAGGAGACGAACTCTAGCTCTTGTAGCAGCTTCATAGGTCATTTTAGGGCCTAAAAACCCTATTGTACTACCTTTAATCCATGTTTTAATCCAAGTAAGGTTATTTATCTTTAATCATTCAATATGTCTATGAGTTGTGTGATTGATTTATCTCTTTGCTTTCATTATAACATGCGAGGCTAAACCCTCCTTTGTATTTGCTTATGATTGCATGAAAGTCGGATTGTAGATCCTTTTAATATTGCTTCTTGATTGATGATTGTCGCGTTAGGTTTTAGAAAACCAGCTTTTGTCTGTATCATTGTAGACACGTCTAGGGAAACGTGAGTGCGTAGAAAGGATACCATCGGGTAATAGTCTTCATACTACCTTGCCCCCTTATATGGTTGATCTCTCTTAAGATATTTCACATGCATTTAATGTACTCTTAGGGGACTTGTAAAAGTCTTCATACTACCTTACTTGTGCATTTCCCTAACGGAATATTAAATAGACGACGAGTTCGTGTAATCCGTTCATGACCTAGGAAATACTTACACATATCATCACAAGTGTGACAAGGCAACATGATTAGGAGAAGCAATTTGATTAGTAGTACATGATTAAGTAAATACATTTAATTATCATAAAGTTATCACCAGTAGATTAGATATTAGTTTAATTATTAGTTAAATAAACCAACCTCTCAAACCATAGATTTACTTGCTTCCATAAAATATAAAAATACAAAAAGAATCTTCTCTCAACCCCTAGAATTCTGTTAGACCGTGATCAAGCCTTCCCAACCTATTCCCTAGAGAACGAAATCAACCCCCGAGTCTTGCCTATACTACTACTATAACGGTTAGGTACTCTGCCTAGGGAGTTGTAAAACTTCGTGTGGAAGTCCCTTACGACAACCGCAACAGTGGCCTCTGATACCAATTGTGGAAAACTAGAAGGGAGGTTGAATAGTTTACCGCTTTTTAATTTAACATAACTTTTGTTTATAAAAACTTAGATTCGACTTTATGTGATCTCAAAAGGTGAACAATATGATCAATACAACTAAGTAAATAAATGATAAATAAGTATGCAAAACAAGAGACAAGAGTTAGAAAGATCAAACCACAACACAAGGATTTATAGTGGTTCGGTAATGAAGCACCTCTCGTCCTACTCTACTCCCCGAGCACCAAACTCAAGAGTTCTCTTCACTATGTCAACAAACTCCCTTTAGGCGGAGAAAACCGTACACAACTAAGCTTACACCGATTTCTGACACTAAGCCAAATGTCGAGTTCTAATCTTAGCTAGAACCAATCTATCACACATTTTATATTTTGAGGACTAAAATACAAAGCGCACTACTTCACTTCACTTCACCTAGACACTAACACGATCACACCGAACTAACTCTTCTTTCTATGATCACCATGATCTAACTATACTTTCTATGATCACCTCGATCTAACTATTACCCACGACAATACAATATACACAAATTATTTACAAGATATGATAAAATCGTAACAACGTTACGAGAACACTAACTAAACTATAATACTTCTTGACTTGAGGATAAGAAGTATTCTTCTCCTGCACTTGAGGAATTAAGCTTGAATTACTTGGAAACAAATGCTTAAGATTAAATGATCAAAGGATTGTTGGTGAAGTATAAACTGATTTTAGACAGAAAAGAATGATTGCAAAAGGTAAGAAAAATAGTGGGGAATAGTCCAGTATTTATAGACAAAGCTGGGAGCTTTTTGTCTGGCCGACCCTCTTAGCTCATGTGCCGGCCCTTTTATCACTAAGGGGACCGCCCAGGCCAAGACGCTCCCTTTTTTGTCTTTTCTAGGGGAGGTGTTTTCTGGAACATTTCTAGCCGTTTTTAGATAGAAAATTTGAATTCAAAATATTTATTTTGAATAAAACATTTCTTTTGAATGTACAAATGTTTTGTAAAAGTTATAAAAATGTTTGTAACATTTTATAAAAATTATGAGGTTGAATAAAAATTCCTTTGATCATAAAAATGCATTAAGCATTTATTTATTCATACATTTAAGTGATTAAATTTTCGAAATGAAAATTTACAACTAATTACTTGTTTACGTTTAATTTTACATTGATCGATTTTACATTTTGTGATTATCAAAACGTAGAGAGGTCGAAAAATATTAATAACGTTTTTAGAAATTATTTCTATCAACCAATTACGCAAGAAGAAAATATAAAAATATAAAACCTAGAAAAATAAAATATAAAATCAGAAAATTTCAAAACTATCAAAAAGAATCTTCTCGACACGTCTCTTGGAATTGATAACATTTACGTACCTAGAAATTTCGATAAACATTGACACGGGTGTGTAAATGAAGTTCGAGCAAGAGTTCAAATGCTTTTAAAACATGTCATTTTTAATTTTCTCATAATGACTTATGTACATTTCAGTACATAACTCAAACATAATTGTAAGGAAAGTGTATCTTTAAAGATAACTTATCCTGTCAACGAGAAAGTCAATTTTCTCAGTCTTGAGCTATTATACGAAACATTCAAAGTTTAGAGCTCATGACAATGGCTTACAGTCATTTCAGACTGTAACCCAGACTCAAATGTTAGGAAAGTGTACGCTTCAGTGCACTTACTCTAAAAATAGAAGAGAAGTCTTCTATCAGGTTTTCAAAACTGTTGAACACAATTTTTCAAAAAAAACTTTTAATGTCAAAGTCTTTCCATAATAAGTGGAAATTGTTAAAATTATGTGTTCAACACTCTCTTCCTCAAGATATTTAACAATTGGCACAATATTCAATTTTTATAAGTGGTACAATTGGTAAAATAATGCTTAAAAATGTCATCTTAACAAGTGAATCATTTTTTGAGGGAGAGCTTTTAAACCAAAGCCTTTTAATATATTTTTGGTACATCTCATAAATGTCAATTTTATGTATCTAAAAACATGCAAGTGAAATTAAATTGTAGTATATCATACGTCAAGTCATAATATACATAGTTCACTAAGGCAATCAAGAATATGTTCCATATTTCATGCTATATATACATTCTTCTCCCTATACGTTTTTAAAAAAAATGTCATTTTAATCAATTGGTATTTCAAATACTAAGAGATTTGTTATTTAAAATAAGAGAAGAAAATGTTATTAAAATGTGATCTAGAAGAATGTGATCTTTAAGACTCTAAGTGCACAACTTCTACCCACATATGCAAAAAAAATTCGAATATCAATGCACATGTAAAGGGGGAGTATTTCAAAATAAATGAAACTCTCGAAGTGTTAAAACGTTTTGATTTTATCAAACACCTTGATTGATTTTCAAGGTTTTATGGTTTCGATCTCTATACCAAACAACCAATTAACTCACAACGTCGTTGAAGTCATAAGGTGTTTAAGGTTAGGTATAAGTCCTATGATCCAACCAGAACTGAAGGGATCTACCCATGGATATTTCATAGATAGAATTAGAAGTCCTAGGTATGATTGGAGATGAATGAGAATAAGGGAATAATGTAGACTAAGACTTAAGTTATCACCGAAACAATCACAACATGGTGGTAGTGATGACGTCTTGGTAAACATTGAAGGGGTTGAAGAATGAAAAAGAAATGTATGGATAAAGGGTGAAAAGAAAGAAGTCCTTCACACAACTTAGGCAAAAACCGGGTCAATACATAATCGCTTAAAATCACAAAGATGATTGTTGG
Source organism: Tanacetum coccineum (assembly GCA_026074375.1). Classification (NCBI taxonomy): domain Eukaryota; kingdom Viridiplantae; phylum Streptophyta; class Magnoliopsida; order Asterales; family Asteraceae; genus Tanacetum; species Tanacetum coccineum. Next base: position 16,748 of record BQNB010031948.1, on the reverse strand, counting down.
TATTGAAGAAAGTCACCATGGATCCAGTGATGCAATGCACAACCCTTCCCAGCCATTCGAGTTTCTCTCAAAAGAGACTTGTCTCATTTGCACGGAGATACACACGTTATCTATTGACTTTCTCACTCCGAGATCATTGATATTGAAAAGTGAAGGTTCCTGATTAAACTGAATGGATCTTTGTCAGCCTATAAAGGATGATAGCCAGGATGTATAAATACAAATGACTATGTAGAAACATAGACTATGAATACTTTGTGTTAATGCGGAATCTTAACACAGGTACTAAGAAGAACAATGAATCAACTAAATAACAACTTTGTTAAAGTGTTCTTGAAGATTACAGATTGCTAACTATGATATATTGTGTTCTGTATAATCTTGTGTAGAACTCTCTTTTCTATCTATGCCTAAGGTTCCTTTTATATATCAAGGATAACCCTAAAAGGCTTACATATCTTTTTATATAATATCTCATTAATATCTTTTAAATATCTTCTCAACGGTACTAACTAACTTTTACTAAAGTACCTAAATAACTAACAGTAACTTAATAACTTTTGTACTGTTGTACTAAGTATAAACTGACAGTACGTAACTATTGTACTAGTCACGGTTATAGTTAGAAAAAACATTAATCCTCAACAATCATCCCGTAACTGAATGTTAAACTATTTTAACTTCATGTTTCTTCAATTCTTTAAGCTTCACAGAGGATGTATCCAAACATTCTTTATCATTTCTTAATCTTGTACACTCTATCCTTCTTTATCAGCAACCTTGTCTTTTCAGCAATTCAGCAACTTCTTTTCAGCTACTCAGCAACATCTTTGTACCTACAATCCAACTAAGTTGGTTTTGTAGTTTTTGGCAAACTACCAGCCATTAACGGATTTGATGTTCCTTTACCAGTAGCCGTTTGCTCTGGGATAGATAACTCTTCATCTAAGAATATGGTGAGTTAATTACCATACAGTTTTTGGTAAACTGTCAACCATCAACGGATTTGATTAGTCTTTACCAAATAAACGTTGTGTTTGGACCTAGCAATGCTTCATTTTAAATAACATGGTGCATTGATAAACCATATAGTTTTTAGCAAACTATCAGCTATCAACAGATTTGAGTAGTCTTTACCAAGAACTGTTTGATCTTGGACTAGCCAACTCTTCACCAAGAAGCAAGGTGAGTTGAGAACCCTACAATTTTTGGTAAATTGTAAACCATAAACGGATTTGAGAAGTCTTTACCTCAAGCCGTTTGCTTGTGGACTAGCCAATTCTTATGCCTGTTAGGCATGGTGAATTGATAACCATTTGTTGTGTGGTGGTTAGCCAACACTCAATCCCTTCTCACTTCCATCAGTCTTATTCTTTAGATTCTAAATCAGCAAGTACCTTCTTGATAAATCGTATCAATTCCAATGCCATAGTACTTTCTTCTTCAGACTCTAATTTTAAGGTGTAGCATTTGCTTCACCTATTTCCTTTTTCCAATGGGATTAACTTCTTCTCTAATTAGGCATTGAATACGACTAAATCCTTTCATCAGTCATCAAAGTGTGTACCCCTGAGGAACTATGCAGCTTCCAACTGATTACTTTCCATTTATGCTGTGAGTTCCAAAACTCATTTTGTTCATCTGGATTGAACATAACAATCAAATCTCCCCAAAGAACTTTATCAAAACCTTCAGGAATCTTATCTTGATATATGTCCATCACAAGTTTATAACTGCATCTAAGTCTCTCTCTGTCAAACACTGAAAGCTACATTCATCATGTGCTGAAGATTCTACTTTTGCACCCTTTACTTCGTGTCACCAAATTCATATTTATATTTTCTGATCTTGTAGATTCATCAAACTGTGGTTTGGTCCAGATTCTCAGTATTCCATGTCAGTGATTAGGTTACTTCTTGTCAAGAATTTCATAATCTTACTTACTTGTCCTCATCTGGAGCTATTATCAAGCACAATCTCTGCTCATCATTCTCTTTCCAATGTCAGATGGTCATCTTGTGATGTATCTTGTTTGAACTTGCTTTTTCTTGATTCATCTTTTTCATTGTACCGTGCTTTCTCTTTCGTGTAGACTCTTCTCCTTTATCCTCTTCCTTGACTTCAACTTTAGATTCCTGCTTGATCTCTTCTCCTTTGGAGGAATCTTTCTTATTCATTCTTTTGATCAGTTTATCATCTTTAATAGACCCAATGGCAATGAAATCTTCATTTGACCTTTTTATCTTTTCATACATTGTTGTATGTCTTCAAATTTCTTACTCTTAATCAGAATGTTGAAGTTCCCCAATGCTTTAAGTAGTAATCATCTGATTTCTTAATGATTCTTGGTTGAGGGTCTGTTTTCTAAGCCTCTGATCTTTGTCCTAGCAAGGAATTTATCTCATGAGCAGCAAATGTCTCATGAAGACATTTGCTCTTTTCTTCTATTGTTGAACTTGCTCTCTTTCTTGCTCTTGAAGCTTCTCAGCAGAATTCTGTCAGCCTTAATTCTTGCTTTTAGAATATCATCAAAGTTTTTATTATATTCATCCATATTATCTTTTTCTTCATCAAAATTCCCCCCCCCCCCCCCCCCCCCCCACTTTTTCCTTTTCCCTCTCCCCCCCCCCCCCCCTCTATCTTTCTTCTTATGATTCCCATATCTTCTTGAATTTCCTAGCCAATTTCTTATCACTCGCAAGCTGTTTTATTTCTTCACAGCATGGGAATATCATCATCTTTCACTTTCAGATTCTTCCTCCTCTTCAATCTTCTTCTTCCCTTTGTCTTTAGGATCAATTTTTGGAAGAGGCTTCAATGTGAGAAGTGATCTTGTAGAAGTAGGCCTAGGTCTATCAATTTCTTCAACATCCTTCAACTCTACACCTTTCTCTTTTTCTTTAGAAGCAGCTTTGGCTTTACTCATGTTGAGGAGAAGTGTAGCAATTGTTTCATCATACACCAACTTGTCATTGAAGTAGGTGTTTGAGTGGATGTTGAGTGGATTTAGAAGCAGTATCTTCCTTAGTTTGATCTTAAGTACCTTCCATTTGTTCTTCAGTACTAACTTTATCTTTCGTACTCTTCTCTTTTGCTCTTCAGATACCTTCAAAGATCTTCAGTACTTCTCATTGGGATTACTTTCAGTACTTAACTTTTCATCAGTACTAACTTTGGATTCGTCAGTACTAACTTTTGGTCTGTCAGTACTAACTTTTTCAAAGTCGGTACTAACTCCTTCCTTGACAGTACTAACTTCATCTTCAGTACTAAGTCTATCTTCATCAAACTCCTTCTCTTCATCCACCATTTCACTTGTCCTCCCTTCAGTTTGAGCATTTTCTGTTTCCATGTGATCAATTTTATCTTTAGGCAATACTTCAAACAGAGGATCTCTTTGAACTTCTGATTTCCCTTTTGCTTTCTTCCTCCCTTGTTTGGATACAGACTTTGTGTGCACCCTTTGTTTCTTGGAGAAGCTCTTCTTTGGGAATCTTTGTTGCAATGAGATAGTCTTCAGATATTCTTTATGATGTTTGATGACAGGTTTAGCTTGCTTCTTGAGCTTTGTGATCTTAGCCTTCAAGAGTTTAATTTCCTTGGCTTGATCTGAAACCTGTTGACATAAAGAGATACAAAGATCATAGAACATTTGGAAGTTCAATGTCATCCTCATTCCCTGAAAGGGATGTATCATTGGATGAATGATCTCCAAGATTCTCACCAGTAGGTTCTGGGATTGAATCAGGAACAATAGGAGTGGGTGAAGGTGTTGGTGAAGGTCTGGGGGAAGGGTCAGGGTTTCTGCTAAAAGGTACATCACTTGGTGAGCAGCAAGGATGAGTCAGGCAGTGATCATTTGGGATTTAACTATGTGGGAGTAGGAGAGGAGTGATGGTTGTTCAACAGATAGTCTTCTGAGGAAGCAACCCCTCAATCCTGTATTGTTGGACAAACATAGTATCAAACAAAGGTGATCTTGCCTGAAAAAATGTTTCACCTTCTTAATATAATGAAAAAACTTTACTAGTTAAACATTTATAGAAAAGTGAATCTAAGGTATAAGATATATCTAGCTAATTGTACTTCCTAAGAAATATGGAATAAATCGAGGATACATTGACACTACTTATTCTTTAGTCCTCTAGATGCTAAGCATACCATCAAAATAATTTGGTAAAATTATACATTTGATTAGTGGTTAAGTAAAATTACAAGCTAGTGGCAAATATTTGTAGGAATTTGATCCCAAGAGGTACTTGGGAACTTAAATATGATTAATTGTCGTGAATAACACCTCCATTGGGGTGAAAACAATGCTATGATTAAATGTTAACACACTTAAAATCCACTTTCATATCCCATAAGCTTGAATAGCATAAGATAGCATTGATTTGGTAATGTGTCTAACCTTCTGCATCATCAAAAATAAGATCAGTTCGTATTGATGCACTAAGAGATAGACACAACTTTGCGCTACTTTCGGCAGTTATGTTGCCTAACATTGTTGATTGTTATGGACTTTTGCAGACGTCAAAAGTGTTCATCGAATGTGGTCGGAAACAATCATGGACTTACAGTGAGCCGCATCGAGAAATATGACTTATCCGAGAAATTACATTTGAATTCATGAAACTCAAACATTCCCTTTTGTCTTTTGCAGTATGCCGATCATTGTTGTGCTATAGGACAGGAACTCAAGAGACAGCCTTTGTTGCTATAAGAGAAGATGCATCAGTGTTTAGGCTTGTAATGAAGAATGTATATTCTAGAGAAAATTGCTTAAAGTAAAGGGTGCGATTGGATTGATTCTTATAGGTTTTGGAGACCTATTTTAAAGAATCGTTCCAATTTACACCTTTGTACCCTTGGCGGTATTATTTATCTAATGTCTTCTTTTGCAGGTACACAAACTTTGCAGCCGGTACTAACTTTACACTGTCGGTACTAACTTTGTCCAACCAAAGAATGAACAATGTAAGTATCAGGAAAGCTCAGACACCTCAAGTATCCTTCTTAGTGACGCTCTAAATCTTCTTAAGCGTGTCAAGCATTACTTTTAGTTAAATGTAGCCATACAAACATTTAAGAAGAAAAATAAAATGTGTAGACTCCAACACCTACCAATCTACCATTGACTCCTATCAGGTGGTTAAAACTAACCTGCCATACCACTCAACAATACTTACCATTTTATACTTGGCACATCAACCGGTACCACTGGTAAGTCATCCCCTTTTTGTCCAAACATGAAATAGACCCGTCTCTTGGGGGTTGAACCACACTTGCAAATACTTCTTTGGATGGTCTAATAGATTCATGGCTTCAAAATGCTTTTCAAGAGATTTCTTACCCTGAATCCTAGCTCGATAACAACTTTGAGCAATCTTCTTACTCTTGAACTTAGTTCACGTTGAGTAGTGCTCATAACTAGTTATGTGTGTGTGTTTTGGGGTTTCTTGGAACAAGTTTGATTTGCCATGGAGTGATTTACCTTTTTCATCCATAGATGACCTATTCATACTGCCTCCCTTTAACCAATGTAGCTTATTAATTTATCATCCCAATTGAAACAACCAAGAACTGAAATCGGCTAACATCAAATGCCTTGGTTAGTAAATCACGCTTCATGTCTTCGTGGGATCTAAGCACCTGTATGAGTTTCTTATCATAAGCATCTCGAATGAAGTGGTGCCTTTATAGCGAATATGCTTTGTCTTCGAATGAATATATTGATTTCTTTTACAATGCTAAATGGTAAAGTTGTCCTTGTTCATGGGCAATAACTGTGCTTCAACTTTTTACGGACCCGTGAGTGAAAGCTTTTTTTTTACCCGCTAGCATCACTAAGTTCCTCTCTCTGAGCATCATATAGTCTTTTAAGGTTAGCATAAGACTCTTTACACTCAATTGAACAGGAAGTTACCTGTGTGTTTGATCCTGAGCTATTGCTAGCCATGAAAACATAATTTTCATTATCTTTTGAATGAGTTGTCCATATAAACACTCTTCTCCATCAAATGTCACCATTGCTCTTTAGACTCTTCTTTCACTTTCAGTTCTGCTTCCCATTTATTTCCAGGATTCATCCCACCTTCTCCTGTTATATTCCTTTGTTTTCACTCTCTTGCAATTGCACATGTTTGGTGGCTGTTGTGCATTCTACTTTAGTTTTATCTCATACCAAAACAGGTTCTTTGCATCAAAATGTAGCTTTTATAACAGTCTTTTTGTTGAATTTCTCTTATTATCATGGAGATTCATTGCCACTTTAACATTTTTAAGTCCATTTCTTCAAGGTCATATTCATCAACCTGTGTTAAGTCACAACACCATCATGATCAGTTGTAGGATAACCTTGATTGACTGCAAGCAAGGAATATGATGTTGTTTTTACATGCTTTAATTATGGACCAGATGTATTGGCAAATTACCATAAGCGGTACTAACTTCATTAGTTCTTTTGGTGTTATCTGAAACAAAATGACTTACATTCTTGCAAGTTGTGAGATGATGAGTAGAGCATTTTACTTCATTTTCAACAGGCGACTCTTAGTTTGTTGTACAAGTCATCTCAAAACTGAGATGTCCATTAATGGTTTGTTCGCTCATTAATTAAGGAAACTTGTAACCAAGCAGAAGGTAGAGATCTTAAAAATTTCTGATTTGCATCTTCAGTAGACACCCCTGCTCCATGTATCTCTAACTGACTGAGTAGACTTTGGAACCTCTCATAGCCTTTATGAATCCCATCTATGTTGGATACTGTGAATCCTTCAAATTGTTGCTTCAAGATGTACTTTTGCATCTTCTTGGATTCATCATTTCCACCAAATCTGGATTTAATGGCATTCCACATCTCTTTAGCATCAATCATTTTGTGGAATTTGGCTAGATGATCTTCTGGTATGGCCATTAGCAGGGTGGTTCTTGCTTTTCTTTCTCTTTCTCTCGCCACTACTTCTTCTGCTGTCTTTAGTGGCAAATTAATTTGTCCTGATGTATCAGTTGTGACTGACACAGGACCATTCCCATTTTGGATAACCTCCCAAATTGGATAGTCTGTATGATGCCAAACTAAATGTTTTATCTTCATAAGACCCATATATCTATTCTCCCTTTTTGAGCAATAGTCAGCTTTGATGGTTGAGACTGTTTGAGGAGTTTGTTGTGATGGTGTTTGTTGTGTCTCTTGTGGAGGTGGTGGTGGTGGAATCTCATCTTGTGTTCCAGACATGTTTAGTTTTGTTGGTTGGAGATGAATAACTGGTTTTAATATTTTTTATTCAGAGTTTCTATAGCTCCTTTTTATTATGATACATTGAAGGTTCCTGATTAAACTGTATGGATCTTGTGTCAGCCGTTTAAAGGATGATAGCCAGGTGTTAAAATTACATAAACTGACTATGTAGAAACTATGCTCTGTATTGTATACTTTGTGTTATTGCGGAATTTGTTAAACAGGTACTAAGAAGAACAATGAATCAACTGAATAACAACTTTGTTAAAGTGTTCTTGAAGATTACAGATTGCTAACTATGATATATTGTGTTCTATATAATCTTGTGTAGAACTCTCTTTTCTATCTATGCCTAGGGTTCCTTTTATATATCAAGGATAACCCTAAAAGGCTTACATATCTTTTTATATAATATCTCATAAATATCTTTTAAATATCTTCTCAACGGTACTAACTAACTTTCTACTAACAGTACTAACTAACTAACAGTACTTAATACTTTGTACTGTCGGTACTAAGTATAACTGACAGTACTAACTATTGTACTGTCGGTACTAAGTTAAGAAAACATTAATCCTAACAAAAAGCCTCAAATTACTAAAAAAAGTGCACAAATCGATTCTAGAGCCAAGAGAGATCAAATTATGAATCTCATTAGGACACAATCCATGTAAAACACTTGTTGTTCATCATTAAACAACATTTAGTATCAAAGAGTCCTACGCATTATCCTTGAGATCTTGCTAGAACATTCAGAGTGACAACTCATTAGTTTCCATCAGTAAAGATATGAAATATCTTCCAGTGTCTCGTCAAACAGGCACTGCGGCTAGGTGACTTGTATAGCATTATTTATGATATCAAGCTTGTAATAACTTTCATATCATTTTGGTTCTTAGTATATGAATGTCGAATTAATTAGTAAAGCTGTTATTTCTGATTCTTCTGATGTGTTGTTTGCTTTGAGATGTTCTGATAATGAGAACATGTAAGCATGGCGAATCTAATACATATGTGTTAGAAGATCCTACAATTTATGCTGGAAATCCTGTCAAGGAGGTTCTTCTAAATTGATCATACCTGATCATAGGTTTCTCCAACCAGAGGTTATTGCAACCAAATCTCGAAGAATGATAAATCCATATTCGTCCATATCTGCTGCTTATTACTAACATTCAAATGCATGTACAAACGTCGGTGTTGTAGCCCCATTCCAGCAAGTTCGGATTCATTACCACATGCTCATACTCAAGCTTTAAAAGTCATACGCTTAGCTTCAATGCAACAAGAATGTTATCGGCCAGAAAGCTCAAGTTCATGTCAAGTTCAACAACTCTGATAATCACAAACTTCCTCATCATCAAAGATCTTCAAAGTAAAATCAAGAATCATCTTCTGGAGACATTGTTAACCAAAGAAACATTCAATACAAGAGATTGTTAGCCTTGATGAAGAAGAGGAGGTTGCAAGCTTTCAAGATAAGTATGAGCATGTTGGTCAAAAGCATAAGTTGATCAAGAAAGTCATAACAAGATGATTCAAGACAAGGAGATGATGCAAGATCAAGATCACAAAGCATGAAAGAACAAAGTTGTTTCAAACAAGAAAAGACAAAGACAAAACCAAAGATGGCAAAGCTCAAGAGTCAAATCAAGATAACCTCCAACAAGAATGTCAACATTGAGGAGACATAAGTCAACCTCAACATTAGGGAGATTGTTAGCCTTATTTTTATATAAGTCAAACAAGAATGTCTTCAGTCAGCTTTGTAATAATTAGTTTTGTAATGTAATAAGATAGTCTGGTTCAACAGGCTTGGACTTTAAGCTAATATTGTCCATGTATCGGGCTCAAATCCCAACACAAGCCAAGCCCAGCCTAAGAAGAAAGTCCATACGCCAAGTAGGGCTATGAGACTATAAATAGAAACCTCTCCACATATGGAGAGGGTGTTGGTTGTCATTTGGTTTCACCTAGCAATCTAACCTTCCTTTCTTTCTCTCTACTTTCTCTCTCTATCTTCTTTTTCTTTTCTCTTTTGCTTATTCGGTATAAATGGCTTATTGGTAGCTTATTATGTTATGTTTGGATTAAGTATTTGGGATATCAATTTGTATATTTAGTGCATCGTTGTAACTAGTTAGGGCATCCGATTTGTAGACTTAGTGCATTGATAAACATATTAGGGCATCAAATGAGTATGATTAGTGCATCATTAAACATGATAAGCCATATGTATCTATGTTATGCATGACTGCATCGCTATAGTTTATGTTAAGTTTAGTGACTAGTGATATGAGTTGTGTGTTATACATGACTGCAATGTCGTTTATCAACAATTCACACTTTTTGGGTGGAGCAAAGTTATTAGATAGTTGATTAGGAATGCAACCTAGGGTTCCAATCCCTGCTAGAAAGAACTTTTGAGTCCTAAACTATAGATGTGTGATGTATGAGTGATGATTTTTGTGTTTGACCTTTTATGTTTGGGATGATTATTGTCTAAAAGTGTTAAAATTGAATCGTTTAGAAATGCAAGATGCCCGTCGGGCCCGCATGTGATAAAAGTTGTCGGCCATCTATGTTTAATATTGTGAATTATTATACTTATGAGCCAATGTAACAAAAACTAATAATGGCTCCGAATATTCCTTAACATATGCCATGGTTTATTCCTTTATGCTATATGCCAAAAGCATATTCCTCCCTGTTTAGCCTATAAAAGGCATTTGTAATCCGTTGTATTAACCATCCATCAACCTACCAAAAACCTCTCATCACCACCACCATTGTAAAATATTTAAGCTTTCGTAGTTTTAATAAAAGGTGTGTTATAAGCTACCTAGAGGGGCTTTTGGCTTTCTGGCTTATAGGAGCTTAAAGAGCTACTTATAGGCTTTCTTTTATCTTGGTATCAGAGCTTTGAATCAAAATATTCTTAGTTGCGTGAAAGGCTAAACTACTAAGATATATTCAAGAGAAGCAGTAAAGGTATTATTTGATCAATTACATAAAACCACTTGTTTTTGGATAAAAGACAGCGTAATTGCTTCTTTATAAAAAGTACCGAAGGAGTTAGGAAAAGTTTAAAGTTAACCGTTTGGTGAATCTCTAAACAAGTTTGTAAATATAACCTTTGAAGTTTTTAATGATATGCCTGATTGCTTTGAGCAAGAAATACAGTATTGGTATGCTAATTCATGAACTGTAGATCCTAAATATATCGTCTTTAACGAAAATAGTCCTAAACCCAAAACAGTTGATTTAGTTAATAATCTAGCTTGTGTCTATAATCGTTTAAATCTCTTTTCTAAAGTAGCACTCAAAAATTTCAAAAATATTTCTAAAAAACAAAAAGATCTTGAAGTAAAATTCCAAAGTTGTCAACAAAAGCTTGAGTCTTGTGAAGAGTTATTAAGAAAACCAAAAAGTGAAACCAGAAAAAGCCTTTAACAAATCTCAACTAAGGTCCAGCAATCCAAACCACTTATTAAAAAAGAATTCTTAAACCTTGTTCAAGAAATATCCGAACAGCCAAAGTTAGTTGAAAAATAAGCTCTTATGCTAATAGAAGATCTTAATCACAAAACCCAAAAGGTTAAGCACCTTCTTTAAGAAGTCAAGAAACTCATCACCAGATAAGTCTTGCCAATCAAAAGGAAACTACTGAATATCAAGAAGTTATACAAGCTACTGAAGATCTTGAGTCACCAGTAGTCGGTTTTGTAAAAACATCTGATTACAAAGGAGGGTTAGCTATCCAAGTAAACGCTGTCATAAAACAAAACAACACTTTGTTGTATCTCGCCATAAATCAACGCCAGAAGTTAATTGAGCTTGAAGAAAAGTTGAACAAACTCCAGCAAGAAGTTCACACCCTCATTGAACAAGAGCCAGCCAATCTTGAAAATTCAATATCAAGCCTAGCTAAACGACTTGATAACTTCTCCATCAGTGGTAACCTCCCAGTAAAACGAACAGACGAACAGATATACGTCTTTGAAGATCAAAGCAAAATCTTTAAAGAACAATTCGGAAAGGAATCAAAGAAATGGCTTCTAGAAGGCCTAACATCCTCAACAGAAGTTCTACACAAACAGAACTTTCAACTCAAGAAGACCAAATCCGTGGATATTGAGTAATGACCAGAGGCAGGTATCAAGCAGCTAGAGCAACTACAAGAGTATTTAGAAGAAACAATTACAATCTCACCCTAGAATCAGCTGTAGACCCAGAAAGACAGCTAGAACTATCAAGAGAAAGGCGAGAAAATCTTGTCCTAGCAGAAGTACTTTATTTAAACAATAGAAGTACTAAAAGGCACAGAGTATACCAACACTACTCCGAACAAAGAATCCTATGTATCAATGATAACCAAACCAATCTCCCAGTATGTAACCAACAAAGTTATCAAAAATTAAGGGTTTTAGGTCTTCAACATATCCATTTGGGGATATTCGTAATAAGGTTACATGCACTACATCAAAGAAGTGCTGGTACGAACGCTTTGGTGGTTCTCAGAGACACCAGATGGGAAGATAGTCGGCAAATTATTAGAACCATAGAAGTAAAACTCTCTGCATGAATGCAGTTAGTCTACATGTTCCCTGATATAGCTCTAAGTATAGATGATTTCCATAACCATGTAGAAGTTGCTATACAAACCCATGGATACGACACTTGGCAAGGAGGTGAAAGTAACCTGCTAGTCATAATAGCCATGATCGGCAGGTTATCAAATACAATCTATATAGGATTCCAATATAGCATGGACAATGTTGTGGACCATCTCACAACAACTGGCATCACAACAATACCTGGTGAAAGAAGAAGTGTAGAAGAAATTAAAGGAATGAGCTAAAACCTAAAGCCATCTAAGCAAACCTTGGTACGTGTTCCATCAAGGCTAGCAGTAAATGATAGGCTTAATAGATCATTAATGATAGACTTATCAATCACATACACATACACACGAATGACTTGTAATCTAGAGAGAGAGATGAGTTTAGAGAGAGAAAATAATAAAGAAAAATGGCTACACATTAAAATGAAAGTAAAAATTAGCAACACCCTTTGCACATGAGGAGAGGGCTTTATATAGTAAAGTACTTAGGCCAGCCTTGGGTTTAAGTGGGCTTCCAAGGCCAAGATTGATATCTAATGGGCTTTAAAGCCCATAACTAAGCCCAATTAGCTTATAGAATTCCTATAAACCTAAACTAGAATAATACAAGGTTTGGGAATCTTAATGACCATCACTTTACGTAAAACTAGGTCTAACAATCTCCCCCTAAGGGGTGGTCATTGCACATAAGGCTTCACTTCTTGTGACGTCTTGAGTCTTGGAACCTTGTGGTCTTGGGAATTCTTTTAAAGTTTCTTTTGCATGCTTGTGATCTTGGATCTTGATCTTTAACTTGATATTCTTTGACAAAATACTGATATCGTAGTCTTTGGCCTTGATTTGTCTTGACTACTAAGATCTCTAAATCTTTATCCTTGAATCTTTATGCCGCCTTGTGATCTTGTGTCGTTACCCTTATGCTCATTGTCTTAAAAACTTGCTAACAATATCCCTCAACATGTTCTTTGACATGATTACTAGAACTACATGAGTAATCTTGACGATGATGTTCTTTAGAGGAAGTGCTTGTACATCAGAGATTGTGGAAGACTTGGAAACAAGTACTTGAGCTTTCATCATGAATTAATCTTTGTCATTGGATCATGAGCATGAGGTCTTGAATCTTGAATCGGCTGGAATAAGGTTGTAAAGCTATCACTTATACTTGAAAATTGATGTTAGTGATAAACAATACATATGGACGAATATGGCTGTGCCATTCATCTCAAGTTCGGTTACATTAACCTCCGGTTCCATGAGGAACGTTTTATAGTATGACTATTGTACATGTGATCAGGTAGATTCAATTTCGAAGAATCTCCTTGACAAGGTTTCCAGCTTAAAGTGTTAGATCCTCTAACGCGATTGCATTATATTGACCGTACTTGCTTGTTCTCAATACCGAAACGTCTCAAAGCAGACAACATGGTAAGAATGAATCATTTAGTTACTTTTTGACTAATTGAGTCGTCAATTCATATACTAGACCATTACTAATATCCAGTTGACACAAGCTTGATTCATATAGAATCTCGTAAGCCACCTACCGTAGAGCTGTTTGATGTTGACTCTGGAAGGATTTCCATCATCACTATGAATACTAAAGAGTATCACTCTGATGTTTTGGCAGTTATCACAAGGATAATGCGTAGGACTCTTGATAATAGCTTGTGAACTTAATGATGTTCAACAAGTGTTCATCATGGAATGTGTCCTAATGAGATTTTTGATTGATCTTGATGGCTATAGACTCCAGAAATGTACATTTGTTATTTGGTAATCGGAGGCTGGAGCGGACTGCCACCTTTTCAATATCAACAATCTCGGAATGAGAAAGCAGATAGAAACGTGTTGATCTCTGTGAGAAATGAAACAAACTTCTTTTAAGAGTAGCCTGAGTAGTTGGGATGGGTTGTGCCTTGCATCACTGGGTCCATGATGATTTTCTTCAATATCAGACTCATCTTTGAGATTATCGATAGATTATGCATTGACCCAGTTTTTGCCTAAGGTTGTATGGAGGGCTTCTTTGTTTACACCCTTTATCCTTACAATTCTTTTTCATTCTTTAACCCCTTTAATGCTTACTGAGACTTCATAACTAACTTCTTGTTGGGATTGTTCCAGTGCTAGCTCTGCCTCAATCGGCATTCTTCCCGATCTTACTTTACTCCTTTTTTCAATCATACCTAGGACTTCTACTCTATCTAATGGAGTGTTAATGGGTAGATCCCTCCGGTTCTGGCTAGATCATGGAACAAAGATACCTAACCTTAACCGCCATATAACTCCTTGAGAAACAACAGTTGGTCGGTCTTTGGGTATTGCCAAGAAGATCCATAAAACCATTTGAAAAATCAATCAACGTGTCTGAGAAATCATTTATGACACATTGAGAGTTCTTAGAGTTACCAAAAAGTTCCCCCTACACATATGCATCATATTATGAAAGATTTTTGCACATGCGAGGTTTGGGAACGCACTTATAGATTGAAGATCATATCCATTATTAATCCGTATTGATCACATTTTAATCACTATTCACCCCCTCAAAAATTGCATATGTGGTTACAATTTTTGATAATTAGTGAATTAAAAACAAGTTAATGTCTGGAATTCACATGAGCCTAACAAAGTCTGGGGAGAACAGGAGTGCATGCAGAATGAATCATATTATTATACTCCCCCTCAATTATAGAATAGATTGAAAACTTGGAGTGGGAGTTTGTTGAGCACACAATTTTGAAAGAATTTGAAATTTTCTTTTTGAGAATATCTTGAAAAATTGTGCTCAATAAGAAAATATGTGAGATATATCTTAGTTACCATCATTTTCCTTAGAACTTCTCTTGAGCATTTAAAACTTTGAATGTTTATATGACTTTTCTCAAGACCGAGAAGATATGAGATTCCCGTTGTTTAGGATAAATGTACATAAATGAACATTTTCCTTTCTTTGGAGACCGAGTCCTAAGCTGACATTTACTTAGAAGTCGTAGAGAAAAAAATGAAAGGACATGTTTTGAAAGCATTTGAAACTCTCGCTCGAACTTCATTTATTCACCTGTGTTAATATTAATCAACATTTCTAGGTGCGCAAATGTTATCGATTGTCGAGAGACATGTCGGAGAAGATTCTTTTTGTATTTTTGAAATTTTTTGATTTTGTATTTTGTTTTTATAGGTTTTATATTTTTATATTTTGTTTTTCTTGGTTTTATAAATCAAAATAAAGAGAAAGATCAAAAATATTTACAAGTCGAAGTTTCCATCAGCAGAGATAGTTGTTGCCAGAGTTGAAGTAGATGAAGTTGAATCTTGTTGTTGTTGTCGTTTATCGAATGCATCAGCAGTAGTAACAGCGAAAGACTTTGAAACAACTTGATTTTCTCCATTTGAATAATTCGTCGAACAAATGACCGAATAGACTTTCCAACTCTACCATCGACGTCATGACTATCATATCTACTGAAGTGAAAACGAGAAGATTTCTCTTCTTTTTAAGGTAAAGCGCACTGAAGCGTACACTCCCCTTTTATTTGAAGATCGGGTTGTTATCTGTCATTTAATAACAAACCATTGACTTGAGCTAACAAACTTTGAATGTTTGATACTAGCTCAAGACCGAAAAGATTTCTCTTTTCGTTGTTAAGGATAAATGCACTGAAGCGTACATTTTCCTTTTCTTTGAAGAACGGGTTATTATCTGAAATTTAATAATAAACCATTGACTTGAAAATTAGAGAACAACAATCGGATAGATCGAAGTATGCTGTTTCCTTAGTCTTGATAACCTGCCAAGAAGAGAAGTGGAATTCGAAAACCCTTTGCTTGAAGGTTTCGAGGGATTAGAAGTACTTGCATTGTCACACACAGATTTATCAGATTTATTCTCGGTGTTACTGGATGCAGTTAATTTTCCACACATGGCAAAAATTCTTCCAGTTGGAACCCACCTAAGACAATTTCTAGGTTTGCTAGGCCTAGATGAAGCAAGACTTCCTTGGGACCCTAACTCCCTTGATTTCCTGACATTTGCCTTATGTTTCTTTCGATTTTCAAGTTTTGAGTTAGCTTGTTGCCTATGGATGACATTTGGTTGCGAAGCAGTGATTGGTTTTGTCCTAACGCTTGATTTAACAGGTTTGTTAGGGACAACATTATCTACCCTAGAGGTCTTAGAATGATTAGTCCTAAAGATTCTAGAGGCAATCACCTTAACAGTTTGCAAACCTTTTGATTCTCGTGTGGAAGGTGCTGAGTTTGAAGTGACTGGTTTGGACAAAGCATTTGTCTTATCAACTTTGGGAAGAACCGAGGATTTTGGAAAAGGAGTGACAGAATAAAGTTTTGGTTTATAAGAAGAAGAAGGTGGTTTTCCCAAGATTGATTGCTTTGTAAACATAGTATTCATTCTCGTACCGTTTATGGTGCCTCTTTGATCAGAAACTTTATCAAATAACTAGGCTCTTAGCTTAGCATTTTCATAGATGGTGTCATATAATTATTTTTGCAAAGAGTCAATTATTGAATTAGTCTATGCTTGTTTCACTTTGATAGAGTCAAACAGGTTCTTGTATGTGGTCTTAAGATGAGCATTTTCTTTGGCATAATTCAAAACCTGAGATTCTAATGACACGTTCTCATCTTTAAGTTTACGAGACACCAGATCAAGGGTATTTGATGCACATTGAGTATCACTACTCTTACCCTTGAGATCTCCCAACTGAGCTTACAACCGTTCGATCTTTTGTTGCATGTCATTATAAGCTTTATCATACAAAATCTTGTAATATTTTCATTCTTTACATTTTGTCTACTAAATATTCCAAAGATCACCGTATTCTTTTTCCTTTTTAATAAAGCAATTTTCAAGTTTTTCTT